>JAFMSR010000006.1:16150763-16398263 GCA_022818135.1 Saxidomus purpurata | reverse complement strand
GTTCTTTTACTGGAAGAATCTGAAGTGGTGTTTGTAAACATAAGGTCTTTATTTACAGGTATTTCTGTTGCAAACAAATAGTACACTGCTCCCCCCCCCCCCCCCCCCCCCCAGTCTATATCTACAGGGTTGTCTCTCTTTGGAGATGCTCTTGAACAAATGTTTTACTGTATTTAACAGTTTATAATTTATTAGCTGCTACAGGTCATATGACCAGGTCAGGGACTACAGGTTTCATATGTCTGTCAGCGCCAAAAAGGGTGGTTTTGAGTTGCTATGGCACCAATAGTTCTCTCTGTAGCCTGTACCATTAGGATGTGTTGCAAACAACACCCAGTCACTTATTCCCAAGGTCCAAGTCACAATAGGGTCTCATACCTTGGTTTTATATAGCTGTATCCATATTGCTGCCAGCTCACATAAAAATGATTTTTGAACTTGTAAGATGAAATTTCCAATGCTGGTAAAAAACTGCAGAATGATATCCTTATCTTGTATGCAAGAATGACTTAATTTAGTGACTGCTTCCCTTCTTTTGCAGATGTGAACGTGGAGCACATGCAGTTGTTGTTGTTCTTGTTTCACAGCCTTCACTTGATGCAGAAAAAGCAGCTCCTGTTACAGCTGGCCCAGAATATTATCAGAGTTGGCGCTATAGACGAAAAGTGAGTGCAACTTTACTGTAGTCTTTACAGACGGTGTTAAGACGAAACATCTTTTTTTCTTTAAATAAAGGGTACTAGTGACCTGCCTCTGTGGTTGGGTGGTTAAGAGTTGCTCGTATGAAACCACTGTAACTTATAGATTGAGGGTCATTGGTTTCAGCCCTGTTAAGGACCTTGTCTCTTTATGCGAGAAATTTGGTAGTTTCTTACAGAGGATAGGGGTCTAGTACTGCGTCTTCCCAGGAACGATGGTTAGGTAAACTGCCTGTCTGTTTATAATCACCAAAATATGGTTGAAATGGGACATTAATCTTGTACAACAACAACAATTAGTAAACAGCTTGGATTTTTTAGACCATTTTAGCATATCAATGTGAAATGGTATAGTGTTCCTTTAGTGATGTATCCAGTAGCCAACCATAGGCAACTGCAACTATTGTGGTTAGTCTGCAATCTCCAGTGTCAACCTAAAAATTAAAGTAATGTGTTACAGGGCTCAAGAATGCACCAAATGTGATTTGCCTTGGTAACAAAGCATGGACTTATTTATGGCAATGTCACATCTGACATATTTTAATAAAGCCAGTTGCCTAATTTTGGCGAAAAAAACGAGAAAAAAAAATCCCTGGTAAATGGTGCATATGTGTACAATAATGGACAGGTATGGAATTCAATAGAAAATAGTCCAACGGGCACATAGTTAAATCAGAGGCAAAGTTCAGGGAAAATTGCTGATGACATTAGAATGTAGGCCTCTGTCGTCAGAAGACGAAATAATCTTAATTGGCAGTTACTAGATGAGTCTGGTACTTGTCTTTTCCAGGATGGATTTTTAGGTAAAGTGCCTGCATGTACATATAACTGAAATACTGTTGAAACTGGAGTTAAAGCCACGAGAAAAAATAATGCTGTTATATGATTGGTCAGTTTGTTTTTCAGGCATTTGATTGACACGGTACCTATGTCACTGAGTAGGCTGATGTTGATATTTGAATATCTACTGCACTACTTCTACGACCCTCCGGCAGAACTTGTAGAACAGGTAATTTATGACTACATCGGGACAATTTTAGCTTTTATTATTTACTACAAAATAAATGTCTAAGGTTTCAGTGTCAAAAAATAATACTGTAGAACGTGTGTTAAGCAAACATTCCTAAGTGTGGTGGTTAAAGTATTGGCCAGAGGATTGGGGTTCGATCCACAGTCAGACCACTTTAGATGTGTCGTTTAGTAAGTCACCTTATGCCAAATGTACCTCAATTCCTACTGTAAATGGGTACTGTTGATGAAAACAGGTAAGAGACTGGTTCTATCATTCGTGGTGACTCAAGAATGATCAATGTAGCTGACTCTTAAGAACTTGTTTTCGCAATTAGAATTTAAGAGATTTGAATGTGAAGAATAGAATAGAAAAAAAATTAAATTATGTTATATAACATTTGAAAAAGCTTTAATATTAGCTTTCATCAAATTTCAGGTCCAGTGGAACCTGTTTACTGTGCACACATTGAACCATGGTGCTGAGCGAGACTTGAACCTGGCCAAGCACAGCATGTGGTTCCAGATACCAGAGATAGAGGACAGCTTCAGGAAGTTCATGACACAGCACGAGTTGGCAGAGAGTAAGTAAAATACAAGAAGGTACCTTGGTTTGAAGAAAATTCAATGCCAAAAAAACCTGTATATTAGGGAAAAATGTGGGTGGGGGGCTTTTGAAGGGTGTTTTTTTTTGACCCTTCTGGAAAGGTAGGTACCCCAAAGTATATGGCACAAATTTACAAAGCAATATCTAGTATTACAGTTGTAAAACATCTTTCTATTTAATATGTCTGACGTTCGTCTTTTATAAACTAAGGTAATGGACTGAAAAAAAGGGGAGGGAACTTGAATACAGTGTTTGTTGGGGATTATAATTAAGTTATTTATTATCTGTTGCTTGAGACTCATTAGCCTCTACCATTGAGAATTACTTAAAATTGTCAGATGAAAAAAATTCTTTTAAAGATCCCTGGCCATGTTTCACTTAAAAGATCATTTAAACTTGGTTTTATTTGCTCTACAACAGTTATTGTATGCTTTATTTATGAAAGTAGTGTTTTGTCTTTCGAAAAATTGTTTATTGCAATAGCATCGAGAAAATGTCATTTAAGCTTTAAAGTTGCTTTTCTTTCAGTTGGTGTAATGAAGCCTAGATTTTATCAGATTGGACTGGTTTCTGTCAACTACCAGCAGACGCCAAGAATTGATGGACTGGCCTGCAGTTTCCTACTGTCAACATCAGAACAGCTGGACTACGGTCAGCTTTACAACGCCTGCGTATCCCTGCTGCTCGCAGGCACTGGAGCCGACAAGGTCAAGGACAAACTGGCTTTACTGGTAGGTGTCAATATAGGAATGAACTTCGCTGTCCAACAGATCACTACGGCCATTTTGTAACAAAATCACCTTATTGAAATAAGTTAGTGCGGCCATTTATAGACAATAAAGTATCCACTTAATTTTGAAATTTTTTTTTGCTGTGAAACAATTTGTCGCCTTCTAAGATAATACTTTGCCATCCCCATTTCCAAATAATAGTCCAGACTCCTTTTAAAATCAGTCATATTAATTACCATTTTGACAAGTTGTTGCTGTCATCTGAAAAATTAACATGATGTCAATGATGCCATAACCTTGCCCCTTTGTTCATGTTGTAGTATTTATAACAAACGAATCATTTCATGACAGATGGTATTCCAGGGATGGCAGGGTAGGTGCCCTGCTCCACCACTAACATAACTAATGG
The DNA here is from genome assembly GCA_022818135.1 of Saxidomus purpurata. Classification (NCBI taxonomy): domain Eukaryota; kingdom Metazoa; phylum Mollusca; class Bivalvia; order Venerida; family Veneridae; genus Saxidomus; species Saxidomus purpurata. The sequence goes on along the minus strand of JAFMSR010000006.1, from coordinate 16,394,810 downwards.
CCTTTTGGATGAGACCTAAAACCAAGGTCCGATGAATCGGTGCTGTATACCAGGCATTTTGAAGAACCAGGGTGTGTCTCTTGAATGGGACGTGCTCTGTATCTTGCACTATCCCCCGAAACCTAAAAAAAAATGACTAACCTTTTCTGGGGGCTTTGATCATAATTATGGATTAGCTAGTACCAATGATAAAACTCTAAAAGACATACATACAAGATGGGTAATTCAACTTTTAGAAATTTAGTGTGGTAAGGGATATATTATGAAACATCGAAAAATAGATTAAAGATACATTTAATTTTCAGGATTCGTGTATGATTCAGTATCATTTCAACATAACGTGGCGTCTTCTGTCCTGCCTGCCACCTTCAGTAGAATACCTAAAGATACTCGAGTGTAACACCATACAGATGTCCCATTCATACATGTTAAACACGCTAAGATGGGCTCAACGCCTTGGACACAAAGTTTATATTTGCTGGATAAAGGTAAGGACATTTTCATTGTCAATCCCATACTTAGTAAGATAAATCATTAAGGATGGAGAAGTTTTTACATATTAATTTTTGTTTGTTTTATGATAAAGAATTCATGTTGATTTTATGGCAGCTCTTTTTTTCTCAAAGATAGGAAGGGGGCCATGCCTTTACAAAATTGAAAAAATAGCATTGCTCTTTAGTTTACGCGAAGAACAATTTTAAGTAAAGTTAACTTTAGGAGGGAACTGCATGTTTAAAAAACTTTAAATAGAAAATGGCTTTAAAATGGTTTCTGCTGAAGGAAAATTGGTATAAGAAGTGCATGTCTTGTACATCAGCTGGTTATCATATTACATTAAAAATTATGTATGTTTCAGCATGGCAGAATAGTGGGTATATTACTTCTGTTGTAACGTTATTGATATGATTGCAGATACTAATAAATTGATGTTAACAGTTTAAAGATTCTTTCTGTACTTACAGGACTGCTTGGTGAAACAAGGGCTGACAACTCAGCAAAGCGAGTCGCTCCTGACAGGTGCCAACAAAACAGCAAACTGTGTTGATTACAATGTCCGACTGAGCTTGAATTTCATACAGGATCTGGTAAGTTTGTTTTGGTTTAGGGGAGGGCTTGCAGGATAATGTATGCAATAACATAAAAAGATTATGTGTTTCCTGTAGATGTTATGTTGGACATGGGGACTTTAACACAGCAAACCAACTTTGAGTGAAGGCTTTTGCCAGGTGCAAAGGACATCACATACTCTGAACATACAGTAATATAAGGCTAAAAAATAATGTGTGTTTCAGATCTCCTAACTGACCAACTGTGTACTGCGAACTCAAACTTTTTTTATGAGAAAATGAACAAAAAGACCAATTTTCAAGTCTTTGGGAAAAAAAAACTGCCAACGGAACTTAATTTTTTCCGGCAAAGAGTCCTGAAACACACATGCTGCTTTTTTTTTTACCTGAGTTATACTAATAGGTTGAATCTGTTTCGTATCAGAGTTTGATGTTAAAAAGTTTGAATTTACATATTTAGTTTTGTCACCATATTAAAAGTTTCTTTTATGAGCACGCGATTCAGATTGAAATATCCGACACAAGGGTAACTGTTTTGTTGGGAACGAGGCTCTGCCAAGTTCCCGGAAAAACCGAGGAAAATTCCATCTTAACCAAGTTATAAATAGAAACTTCTTGCATACCGTCTTGCACTTTAACAGATTTTTATGTAAACTTATCGAAATAATACTTTGAAAAACATGCGATATTCAGATGCTTTGTTGGGGAGTGACGTCACCAGTGTTTAATGTGTTACGTCCAAGTACTCAAAGTCATTCATGGGGGTATGTAACATAAGATTTTCCAACTGAGAAAATGTCGGATACCCTATCAAGTCTGCCTGAATATACAAGGCTGACTGCTAAACCCTAGTAATTTCAAGCAAAGCTCATGCAGAAGATGTTATTCTTGTTACAGATTACAGCTTTACCACTGACAGAGCAGAGAGACATCTTACCAGGTGACAAACTGCCAGGTCTACTGTCTATACTACTGCTGGATATGATGGTTGCCAAGTTACAGGTCTCTCTAGATGAATCTTTCAGCAATCCAACTGTGAGTATCAATAAACATAGTGAGGATGGGAGTAAAACTGTAAATCATGAAACATTTACGAGAACTTTATTTTTGTGTTTTTTTTTGTGTGAAAACAGTCCTTTGCACATGCATCATTTCATTAATTTAATAAGTCCTAGAAAGGATTGATATTGTTACAACAGTGCGTACCAGCTGTGAGAAAAATATTCAAAACCCAGCCACTGTACACGATATAGTTTCTTTGAATCAGACATACCCCGGTAGACCTTAAAATGAACCATGTTGTGTAAAGTCCAGTGTGCACATCCGTAAAATCTTATCTGAATTCATTTGTTGGCTTACCCATCACTGACAATGCGAGTTACAATATAGCACTTACTGTAGATATGATCCACAGTTACCATGGTTACAGCACTTCTTTTCTTCTGCTACAATGACTGTTAAAATGTTGATTTTCACAGGGCGGGGCTCAAATGAGCTTGAATTTAAGAACGTCTTTGAAAAATCTTAATTAAAGAGCTTTGACCCTTAGTTGCCTGCTTTACACAAATTTGGTTGTAAATGGTTTTCAATTTATCACTAATACTTGATATGGGTCATGGGTTTAATCCCTATTACCCACAAGTCTTGTACTGGTCTCTCCAAGGAACAGGGGTGAGGTAAAATGCCTGATGGTATACAAAGGAAATACATGTACTGTTGAGAAAGGCGTTAAATTCTCAAGAAAAAAAAGTGATATGACTGTTATATGTTTGCTTTAAATCCACGAGGAAAAGAAGTAATATATGATTATTCTTGCTTTTACAGCCGGAGACTGATCCACATAAGATAATGGATGTTGCCCAAGAACTCATTCCAGCCACACTTCTACTGGTCAGATCATTCAGTGTGTTTGTGAGGTAAAGTATAAAGTTCACCTTTACCGCTGGCACCATTGTTTCAAACTTTACATTCAATTTGTTCTTATTTGTCTGTAGTTTGTTTTCACTACACATGTTAAAAAGTGAGTAACTTATAAGCATGTTACAGATGGATGCGGTTGTTTTATCACTGAGGTTTTTTTTTAAAAGGTTCAAAAATAAATGTCTTCAAATATCTGTATTTAATCAATAAAATTAATGTTTTATATCTAATTCTATCAAAGTGAGTTCTATGTAGAGTATGTTATTGCTTCTTGCTTTAAAAGATAAAAACTCTTCTTTGAAAGAATGTTTACAATGTAAACCATATACCACATATTTTAAACTCGTATAGATAAAGCATTACTTATATTACTGATCCGATGATGTTGTCTTTCATATACTGAAAAATGTGTTTAACCTTAAAGCAAGCAACAAGGAAAAAGTGAAGAGAAAAATGGGCAATACCGGAAATGCATATTTTAGTTCAAAGCATGTTTTTCAGATCAAGTATTCTGAGTCAACTGTCCATGTTGGATGAAAATACTCTGTTGCCACGGCAGCTAGAGGCCATCTCCTTGGTGATGAGTATATCGTCGAATCGCGCTAGCAAGGTGTCGGTTCTAGGGGCGGGACTCATTGAAGCACTCCCAAACCCTGTTAAAACTGTGATTGAGGCATCTAAAAGCACCGCCAAGACAGATTTTCCTAGTATAGGAAGCTGGGTAGGTTGTTTGTTTACCTGCATTCTAGCATAAAATGTGCTTCTTTTTCCTAACAGGCTCGGGCACCAACCATCCCTCAGGATTCTGGAGATGTAATAACACGAAAAAATGTGCGTTAACCCTGCAATGAAACTTAGAAAGCTTGTTAGTTTGATGTTTGTTGCAAGAAAAGTACTTTGTCCAAGTGATTTTACATAATTGAAGAGTAAACATAATTTGAGCAGTTAAATTCCAGACTTAGTTTGTAGTTATGTGTATTATTTGAAACGTAATGATTGACTGGCAAGTCTTGCTTTTCAGTTTAGAGTAGCTGACTTGAAATCACTTTAACATGTCACTGCTTGAGGGAGACGTCTGCTATTGCCCATGTCTCTTTATGTGAGGAAGTTGGCAATTACTCATTTAAGGGTACTTGTCTAGTACTGACTCTTCTGTGGAACAATGGTTAGGTTAAGTGTGTGTTTTTAAAACAACTGAAAAACTGTGGGAACAGTGGAGGCATTAACCTCCAAGAACTGGTTCTTTTTAAGGTTTATAATACAATATTTTGCCAATTTCCATGCCAGGCAGCTTCAAGATTCATTGGAGATTGTTTTCTTGGAAACTTCTATGTTTATTTTACAGAGGAATGCGTTTGCCAACGATATACTTCCTGGTGAGAGCTACACGGATGCGTTGCAGAAAGCACACTTTGCTAAACTGTCTGGTAAGTTTTCATGGCTTGCAAGCATGTAGTTAGAAATTGTATGCTGAAAAGCAAAAAACATTTTGCACATAATAATTTATCTCAGAATTACAAATACTTTTCATTTGAATTAATGGTAAATCTGGACTATTGGAAGATTTGAGATTTGACTAAATGCTGACCCACTTTTGTGGCTAGGCACTTAAGGTAGCCAATTTGTGATAACTAATTCTCCAACTGATTAAGAGTCAGGGGTTCAAGTCCCTGCTACCAAACTGACTTTATATGCTGTGAAAGTTGGCATTTTCTTACAGAGGATAGGGGTCTTTACTAGCCCCTCTGAGGAATGCTGGTTAGGTAAATAACTGAAATTTGGGTTGAAATGGGCATTATAACCCAAGACAAAAAACAAATCCTTTTACAGACTGAAATTCAGGTCAGGTGGGTGGTATTTGTTCCACATTGGTTGTTTGTGATATGGACTGTAAAATAATATTTTTGTTTTTTTCAGAGAGCAAGTTTACAGTGAATGCCTCCATGAGACACGTTCTAAATGCATTATGTCGACTTGGAAGGGACCTCTTCACGTAAGTGACCACTCAGATTTATATGTGTATTACAAGCTTAGGACAAGCCCAGTGTGGAGTGGTTAGAGTTGCCGGAATCGCTGTAACCTCTCATAGAGGTTCATAGGTTCCTGTTCTGTTATCAATCTGACTCTTTGTGAGAAAGTTGGTAGTGATATATCTATGATACAGATCTAAAGTGTACTGGTCCTTCCCAGGAATGATTGTTAGGTCTACTTGCGTACGAGTGAATAACTGAAATACTGTTGAAAAGGGCGTCAAACCAAAGGAACAAAATACAACCTCACTCCTTCTCTGCACATGTATAGTAAAAATTCAGCAGGGAAGAAAGATTGGCATCTGTCAAGTCGTAAAATGTATTTTACTGTTGAAACTTTGTAAAGACTGAAGTGGAGTTGGGGAGTCTTATTAAACTTGTCTAGCTTCTTAGGTTAACCTAGAATTTTACGCCATGTGCTTACAGTCAAACACGTGTTAAACAGACCACCAAAGAGTACCAAAAAAGTGACAATAAAATAGCAGATTGCTGCTTAAAAGATGTTTATGGATTATAATATATGAAATTGGATGCATAAGGCAAGTGGCTAATTTAGGTCATCGCTAACATTTGGTTCTAAATCTTCTGCTTATGGTATTATAGATGGTGTCCTGATGCGGACAACAGTTCAGAGTTGGTGAATGTGATGTTTCCACTTGTGTTTGATGTGTCCACAGAGTATCTTGCTGATATGGTATGTAGTGTTTATAGTACATTTAGGAGTTCTTTAACACCCTGAGTTTGACTTAAAATTCAGGAACCGTTCTCATTCATGTTCCCTTTGATTTTGTCATAAATTTATTAATCAAGGAACCAGTCTGGTATAATTTCTCTTAGACTATGTAATATAACATATGAATCCAGGAACCAGTCCATATTTTCTTTTAGACTGTGTCATACAATATAAGTATGAATTTTTCTTGGACTGCGTTATATTACTAGGCATCTGGGTCCATTTCTATATGTTTTGTCTCGGACTGTGTCATATAAGTATGAATTCAGCAACTTCTTGTTGACTGTGTTATATTACTAGGAATCCGGGAACCAGTCCCAATCTTTTTTGTTAGTCTTAGACTGGTTTCAGATCTTTGGTTTTTAGCTCGACTTTTTGAAGAAAAGGGGAGCTATCCTTTCAAACCTTGGGGACAGGAGGGGGGGGAGGTACTTTTTTTTTTTTTTTTGGGGGGGGGGGGGCTTGGTGTCACACCTTGGTTAATTTTTCGTACCACCCCACTTTATTTCAAAAGTATTAGAGGTATGGCTTTGAAACTTACCATACTTGTTTACCATCATAACCTCCATCTACAGACAAGAGTACATAACTCTGTCAAGGTTTTTGACAGAATTATGGCCCTTTTTTGACTTAGAAAGTGTATTAAGCTTGGTCAAGTTTTTCGTACCACCTCACTTTATTTCAAAACCATTGGAGGTATTGCTTTGAAACTAACCATACTTGTTTACCACCATGGCCTACATCAACAGAGAAGAGTACATAACTCTGTCAAGGTTTTTGACAGAATTATGCCCCTTTTTTACTTACAAAATACATTGAATATGGGTAAAATCCACTTATTGCCTTAACCCTTTGAGATATTGCTTTGAAACTTTGAATGCTTGTTAACATCATTACCCCCATTTGTAGGCAAGAGAAGGTAACTCTGTCAGGGATTTGTTTTAAAAATTAAGGCCCTTTATCGACTTAGAATCTTGGTTAAGTTTTTTTTTTTTTTTTTTTTTTTTTTTTTTTTTTTTTTTTTTTTTTTTTTTTTTTTTTTTTTTTTTTTTTTTTTTTTTTTTTTTTTTTTTTTTTTTTTTTTTTAATTTTTTTTTTTGGTTTAATTTTTTTTTTTTTTTTTTTTTTTTTCGCTTAAACTCCCCCCTTATCGACTTAGAATCTTGGTTACCAGTTTTTGTACCAGCCACTTTTTGACTAAACTGTTTGAGATATTCATTTGAAAGTTGGAAAACCATCATGATCCCAAAACATGGGCAGGAGAAGGTAATTCTGTCAAGGATTTTATTTGAATTATGGCCCTTTTTGACTTAGAAACTCAGTTAAAATTTTCATTCTTGTCCACTTGTTGACTTAACCATTTGAGATATTACTTTGAAAGTTGGAGTACTTATGTACCATCATGAGACCTATCTGTAAGCAAGAGAAGATAACTCTGTGAAAATGTTTCTTGATTTGTACTTAGAAATTCCAAGCTAAAGTCTTGTGTGCAACTGGCACTGTCATGCACATATATCATTAACCACTTGAAGTATTAATCTACAACTTTGCTGTAGTATTCAGGGATATCAAACATTTAAGTTTGATAACTCTTGACTTAATATCTTGCTTCTTGTGGCCCATGTTTACAGATTCTTGTTTTACCTTTAACTGTCAAAGTTTTGTTTTATTGGCAAGCACTAAAAAAGTCGAGCGCGCTGTCCTACTGACAGCTCTTGTTGAGAGATATGCTTACATTTAGCTGATTTGAAGTTTTCGACTTTTGATCTCTGTAGTATTTAATTTTGCCTCTTGTGTCATGAGGTTATGCCCACTTGGACTTGCATTTTCAAAAAGAATTTAAGTAACTATGTGAAGTTATTCATTCACCACTAAGATTTGGAAATATAACAAGAATAAACAAACCTCTTAAATTTAGTTGTTGGAGATAATACACCTGGATTTCTGTGGAAAATTGCATAAGTTTTGGCAGATCAAGATTAGAAACATAACGGCATGAGACAGTTTTATATGTTATTTATCAACTTTGATAAATTTGTGTGTACTCACATGTTACACATGAGTAATTGCATGTGTACACCTAAAGTAAATGTTAAAAATGACCTTTTATTACACATACATTGTATACTTATTATGTTCAAATGCTAAACATATAAACTTTGATCACTCCTGTGCTCAAGTATGCTCAGGTACTATGCATAAACTTTTGAGTATGTATGTACATGCATGTGAGCATATGTGTTTATATGTTGTGTATGAATTTTGATAACACACAAGACTTTGTGTACTGTAGATATCACTGTCCCTGGATGCTTACCTTGGACCAGTGGATGGAGAGAAGTTCACAGAACAGATGTACCTGCAGGTTATCTCCGTGTGCCATCAGCTCATCACAGAATACTCGGACCCTGAAAGGTTTGTTTAAGCGTGTTATTAAAACTGGCTAGTGAAAATATATATGTATAGTCAAATGAGTGAACAAAGACCACTCTCTGGAAGAAGCTAAAGCGCTCTTTGTTGACAGTTGGTCTTTATTCACACGTGTCTACACAATATTTGAATAGCACATAGTTTTTTTCCCTGATGGTGTTTATTCACAGGGTGGTTTTTGTTCAGAGGTGGCCTTTAACGAAGGTTTGACTGTATTACTTTCAAAGATTTGAAGAACAAAATATTTTTATTGTTACATTAAGTACAATAAATAAAACTACGTATTTTACTAAATCATTTTTTCTTTTCTAATTTCATATTCTTACTTAGTCATACCTCTGCTGTCAGTAAATATCTTAATCATGTTGTTACATGGAGCAAATTTCTGGGTCATGTTGCTGTGTACATGAAGTTTCTTCAGTAGGTTTCTTATATCATGTCATTACTTAGAAGGGCTTTCTCTTAATTATGTCATTTCATTCAGAAGCATTCTTAATCATGTCACTACTAACAACAGACATCTTTATCATGTCATCACTTACAGCAATGTTGATTTATGTCACTGCATACTCCATACATTCTTTATCATGTCATTACTTACAGCAATGTTGATTTATGTCACTGCATACTCCATACATTCTTTATCATGTCATTACTTACAGCAACATTAATTTATGTCACTGCATACTCCATACATTTTTATACCCCCGCACAACAAAGTTGTAAGGGGGGTATACTGGAATCAGCTTGTCCGTCCGGCTGTCCGGCCGTCCGGCTGTCCGGCCATCCGGCCGTCCGGCGTCCGTCGGTTTTTTCTTGTCCGCCCAATAACTTAAGATTCCTTTGACCCACAGTCTTCATATTTGGCATGGAGGTTAGTCCTGATTAGTAGAAGACCCCTATCCATTTTGAGGTCACCAGGTCAAAGGTCAAGGTCACAGGGGCCTTGACTTCAAAAAAGCTTGTCCGCCCAATAACTTAAGATTCCTTTGACCCACAGTCTTCATATTTGGCATGGAGGTTAGTCCTGATTAGTAGAAGACCCCTATCCATTTTGAGGTCACCAGGTCAAAGGTCAAGGTCACAGGGGCCTTGACTTCAAAAAGCTTGTCCGCCCAATAACTTAAGATTCCTTTGACCCACAGTCTTCATATTTGGCATGGAGGTTAGTCCTGATTAGTAGATGACCCCTATCCATTTTGAGGTCACCAGGTCAAAGGTCAAGGTCACAGGGGCCTTGACTTCAAAAAGCTTGTCCGCCCAATAACTTAAGATTCCTTTGACCCACAGTCTTCATATTTGGCATGGAGGTTAGTCATGATTAGTAGATGACCCCTATCCATTTTGAGGTCACCAGGTCAAAGGTCAAGGTCACAGGGGCCTTGACTTCAAAAAGCTAGTCTGCTAATATTCTTAAGAATGCCTGTCCACAATGCAGTTTGTTCAGTTTGTTCATGACCAATTCCCCCTCACAACAAAGTTGTAAGGAGGACATACTGGAATCAGCTTTTCTGTTTGTTTGATTTTGCTTATCGGCCCTGAATTAGTTAAAAGTCCTTTAGCCCACTGTCTTCATATTTGGTGTGGAGGTTGGTGATGACAGTCAATGATCCCTATTCATTTTGAGGTCAATTGGTCAAAGGTCATGGTTACAGTGGCCTCAACTCAAAAGCTTGACCTCCCAATAAATTATACAATGTACAGTCTTAGAAATTTGTGGGGCAGTTGGATGTGATATGTAGAAGACCCCTATTGATTTTGAGTTGATACTGGTTGTCATGGATATTGTTTCACCAATCTTTTACATTACTATCATTTCCAGCCATGTTTCAACACTCCAACCCATAGGAAAGGAGGAGGTATTGACAACATATATATAAACTTTGATCCAGCAGGAATAATTACTGATATGATACCTACCTATTACAGTGACCATTTTGTGCTTGGTGTAGCTATACCATTCCACCATTTTTAAACTGCAGTTTTCACTTACCTGTTATAATTTCATTCAAAGATCAATTGTGAGTATTAACATTTCATTCTCCATCTACATTTTCCATTTTCACATTTGAAGCATATAATTATGTTCTCATATATTAATTATAAAACACCCCCAGGTAAAGCTGCATGAAGGAGGGTGGGAGTATTTAAGTCATGCAGTTTCAGTTTTAGGTCAGTAGGTCAAAGGTTAAGGTCACTTAGATCTTTGCCACTAAAAACATGTAGAATGCATAACTAAGCAATGCATAGGCTTACTACCCTCAGATATAACAGGAAGGTTCTCCTTGAGCTCTAAATGGCCACTGTTGATTCTGACAAAGCGGTAAGCGGGGGTATTCAAGCCATGACAATGGCAGTTCTAGTTTATCATGTCATTACTTACAGCAATGTTGATTTATGTCACTGCATACTCCATACATTCTTTATCATGTCATCACTTACAGCAACATTAATTTATGTCACTGCATACTCCATACATTCTTTATCATGTCATTACTTACAGCAATGTTGATTTATGTCACTGCATACTCCATACATTCTTTATCATGTCATTACTTACACCAACATTAATTTATGTCACTGCATACTCCATACATTCTTTATCATGTCATTACTTACAGCAATGTTGATTTATGTCACTGCATACTCCATACCTTCTTTATCATGTCATCACTTACAGCAATGTTGATTTATGTCACTGCATACTCCATACGTTCTTTATCATGTCATTACTTACAGCAATGTTGATTTATGTCACTGCATACTCCATACGTTCTTTATCATGTCATTACTTACAGCAATGTTGATTTATGTCACTGCATACTCCATACATTCTTTATCATGTCATTACTTACAGCAATGTTGATTTATGTCACTGCATACTCCATACATTCTTTATCATGTCATCACTTACAGCAGCATTAATTTATGTCACTGCATACTCCATACATTCTTTATCATGTCATTACTTACAGCAATGTTGATTTATGTCACTGCATACTCCATACATTCTTTATCATGTCATCACTTACAGCAAACTTGATGAGAAGATATTTTGTGATTGTCTGAAGTTTATGGAGAACCATCTGGACAAGCCAAATGCTCACAAAGCTTTCGAGAAATTTTACACAACTAATGGTATGCAGATATTTATTGTTTACATTTGCGAGTTACTGAATTGTCATCTGCTACATATTCATACTAAAGAAGATTATTTTATATCACATACTGTAAAACTCAGGAATAAATAGAAAATTGGAAAATATTGAAATAAATAATTCAAGAATATACAGCAAATTGTTGACTGGAGTCTCCACCATCTCATCATTTTCATCAGAAAGTTGGAGATGGTATAGAGGGGTGATTATCATAGTGCTTTAAAATTTTTGGAGCACTCCTAAGGTTGAGGATTGACACTAAAAAAATATGGTAAATAGTTTCATGATCATAGTGTCATCCGTACTTAAAGGGCCAGCAATTTCTGACTTATGAGACACTTTTTCTGAGCAGATTTACCTCTTGAATTCTATCTTTTAATGCCAGGCACCAGGCAGGTAGGCATACGGTACTTGAGCTGGCGGCTCACTAAATGGCCATATCAGTATGGACCCCTGATGGGATTCAAACCTTAGACCTCCTGCTCCAAAGGTGTATGCCTAAACCACTAGACCAAGAGAGACATTAATATGTATGAAATCAGCATTTCCTATGGCTGTTATGCTAAATATTATGTTTCCATTATTTTATAGATTTGACGACTTTGTTACTGTCATCAGCTAGGGAGAACCTGTCTGCAAACTTTGCCGGACATATTCTGAAGTTCTTCAACAGATTGCTACTTCTGGGTAAGTTTGCTTTAAAGTCCCATTAGCATTTTGAATACTCGATAAAATAGATAAAAAAAATTACTGATAGGAAAATGATAATGACTTTCTACCATTTAGTAATACATTGTTCTTGATTTTCTACCACTTAGTATAATACATTGTTCTTGATTTTCTACCACTTAGTATAATACATTATTCTTGATTTTCTACCACTTAACATTGTTCTTGATTTTCTACCACTTAACATTGTTCTTGATTTTCTACCACTTACATTGTTCTTGATTTTCTTCCACTTAACATTGTTCTTGATTTGCTTCCACTTAACATTGTTCTTGATTTTCTTCCACTTACGTTGTTCTTGAATTTGAAGCTGATGGGACCAAGAACAGCCAGACCTACAAGGACCTGTGTAAATCACTGGGCAGGTTGGCAGGCACAGAGACCTGTGTGCTACAGTCCTGGCTTTCGAAATTTGTTGCTGTTCCTAAGGTAAGAGCTTGAAAAATAACTAAAACTCACAGTGATATTCATACAGGGTAATCAGGTTTCTCTGTTTGATGATGTTGAAATATCCCTACAAGCAATTCTTCAGGATTACTGTTTGTTTCATGTTCATTTCAATGTCATAATGAGAACAACAAAACAATCAGTATAATGAAAGATTCAGTATACAGTCACTGCAATGATTTCAGTGTGATAAATTAGTATAGAGACAGATTGAACATAGAGGTAAATTCAGTATAACTATAAACATAATATAATGATGAAATTGACTGGTTTTATTAGCTCACCTGGCACAAAGTGCCAGAGTGAGCTATTCCGGGACGGGCTCGCCGCATTGCGTTCGTCCGTCTGTCCACCATTTCCTTCAAACGACATCTCCTCTGAAACCACTGGGCCAATGTTGATGAGACTTTGCAGGGATGTTCCTTGCATGAAGCTCTATCAAAGTTGTTCAAAGAATTCCATTCCATGCAGAACTCTGGTTGCTATGGCAACAAATAGGAAAAACTTTAAAAATCTTCTTCTCTGAAACCACAAGGCCTAGAGCTTAGATATTTGGCATGTAGCATTGTCTAGTGGACCTCTACCAAGATTGTTCAAATCATGACCCTCGGGTCAAAATTGACCCCGCGCGGGTGGGCACTCAGTTTTTGCATAGGCATATATAGGAAAAACTTTAAAAATCTTCTTCTCTGAAACCAAAAGGCCTAGAGCTTAGATATTTGGCATGTAGCATTGGCTAGTGAACCTCTTCGAAGATTGTTCAAATTATGACCCTCGGATCAAAATTGACCCCGCTACGGGGGTCACTTAGTTTTACATAGGCTTATATAGGGAAAACTTTAAAAATCTATTTCTCTGAAACCACAAGGCCTAGAGCTTAGATATTTGGCATGTAGTATTGCCTAGTAGACCTCTTCAAAGTTTGTTCAAATTATGCCCCTGGGGTCAAAATTGCCCTTGCCCGGGGGGGGGGGGGATCATTTGTTTTACAAAGGCGTATATAGGAAAACTTATTTGGTATATAACATTATCTAGTGATCTTTCGCTAGGCAAGTAAGTGGACTTGTACCAAGGTGAGCGATATAGGGCCATCTTGGCCCTCTTGTTTTAAATTGAGAACAGAGTGTCTGATAGTGTCCTTGCAGTCTGTGTTAATACCATACCTTTCCTTTGCTTACCTCAGGAAGGGAACGAGGAATCCTTCAGCGAGAATCGCAGACTTCTACAGACCTTCACCTTGTATCTGGTGAAATCCAACAGTCCAGTCAGTGACACTGTTCCACAGACATTGCTGCAAGCCCTGCTACCCCTTGGCGAGACACTGCTGTCCTCGGCAACAGGAGAGACCAGTGGCTTCCCGGAGATCATGGTGGTTATGCACACGTTGGCGGCTAGCGGGAATGGGAACGGACATCGTACATTGTTTCAGGCTGCTACAGTCTGGTTACAACTCTGGTATGTGTTTAACTTGAAATATTGAAAACTGATATGGATAAGCACCTTATAAGTTTATATGTTTTTTCTCAGCATTGGCATTTGCTTATGTTACTTTGTCATTCATAGGGTGCTACAGTATGTGTATACATCAAATATATTCAAATTTTTCAAAGTTCAACACCAAAATTTCCTATCTGTTTTTATGTCTGTATACACATTAGAAGGTTCTCATTCAGCATCTAGATATTTAAATTGTAAAAATAATTACGGTAACCCTGAAATCAAGGCAGTTACTGTTCTTGGAGATTTAATTTTTATACTAGCGAATCAGTTTTCCATGTAACTATTTTAAAGTTAGAACATTTAAAATGAGTTGTGGGATCAAAGTCTTAAAGGTGTTGTAAATTAGGATTCTGTGATACAGTAGTATAATTATAGATTATCTAATATTATCAAAACTTTCCTGTTAATATTTACAGCAAAGTTCATGTTGCACAGAAAGACGTCCTTGAGAAGATGTTACTTAACAGCAAGTCAGGAAAGGTAGTACAGTTTTCATTGAAACCGACCATGTCTTTCTGCTATGCATTTGGTTACAAAATTAATGAAATTTATTAGATTTACAGTTTCTAGTTTTGATATAAATGGGTCTGAGCTTTTGTAAAAGAAGTTTGACATTGGTAGAACAAGTCATCTGACATTGGTAAAACAAGTCTGACATTGGTAGAACTTGTCATCTGACATTGGTAGAACAAGTCTGACATTGGTAGAAGAAGTTTTACATTGGTAGAACAAGTCTGACAATGGTAGAACAAGTCATCTGACATTGGTAGAACAAGTCTGACAATGGTAGCATAAGTTTTACATTGGTAGAACAAGTCTGACAATGGTAGAACAAGTCATCTGACATTGGTAGAACAAGTCTGACAATGGTAGAACAAGTCTGACATTGGTAGAACAAGTCATCTGACATTGGTAAAACAAGTCTGACAATGGTAGAACAAGTCTGACAATGGTAGAACAAGTCTGACATTGGTAGAACAAGTCTGACATTGGTAGAACAAGTCATCTGACATTGGTAAAACAAGTCTGACATAGGTAGAACAAGTCATCTGACATTGGTAGAACAAGTCTGACATAGGTAGAACAAGTCATCTGACATTGGTAAAACAAGTCTGACATAGGTAGAACAAGTCTGACATTGAAAGAATGTATCCAGTGTTGGTGTAATGAGAGTCTGACATTGGTAGAATTCTATGTTCACACTTGATGTATAGTTAGCAGAATAATTTCAATGTTGGTCAGCAAGTAGTTAATTTTACACTTTCTGCTTATGAAGTTTGAAGGGGTATTTTCAAGTCATTGTAGTTGGTCCATTGGTGATTTGACTGCTTTGTTAATTGCAGTGCTGTCTTTAACTTGTTCTTTACCAATAGTCTTCATGTAGAGCAAAATTTATGCAGATTCCTGATGTGCTAACTGAATGAAATGAAATATTTTGTTTTCCAGAATTTGATGAACACATTGTGTTGTCTTTTGTCATACATTGGAGAGATACTGGTTGCTTTAAAGAAGTCAGGTGACCTGACTGGGTCTACATCACCACCTGTAGAGCATGAGATCTGTGTCACACAGGAGATTGACAGTGACTGGGAGGAAGATCTGAGTCATGAGGAGGAAGATACTGCAGGAGAAGATTCTGTACGTGTACCAGTCTGCTAATTCTGCAAAAATATTTACAGTCTGTAAACCAGTCTGAATGCATTTACGTTAACATGATTGAAAAAAAAGGAATTCTAATACGAGTTGCTGTGTTTCCTATATAAACATATAGGGAATAGATTGTATTTTATTTAACTATGAAATACAGAACGTTTCATCCAAGGACGACATGCCCCGAAGTTACGTAATGATGTGACTTATGTAAACAAGTGCGTCCAATCACATTTCGTGTTTTGGAGTAGCAATGATGTACTGCTACGAGTTGAAAATAGTTCAAGATAGTTTTCAGGGGAAATGATGTGTTAGAATCAAAATAATAAGTATGTGCCAATAGATGTAAAGATCTTTTAGTCATTTTTTGTACGGGCTAACAAAATATGTAAAATCTTTTAGCTGTAGATGTACAAAAATTGCAGGTATAGTGAGAATTTTTTTTTTTTCCTCAGGATGAAGAATCATTGAACAACAAACTGTGTACATTCACGGTTACACAGAAGGAGTTTATGAACCAACACTGGTAAGTAAGGCAGCCTTTATAATTATGTCAGCGATGCAAACATGCTTCTTAACCATTACTTAGGAGTGTTCCCGTGGCAGTCAGATTTTGTTTCATGTTTTGTGACCAATTTTTTTTTTGATTAAAAAGCCTAAAGCATTGAAGAATCAGCAATTTAGAGAATAAATGTAGATGATATTATATGAGACTCTGAGGTGTGGAAAATTAAAGCAAGTACACTCAACAGGTTTAGAAACGCAAAAGTGGCAAAATATTTATTTTAACAATGTTATCGTGTTTCAAATTTATTCAAATTTCATACACAACAAAAACAATATAAAATTGAATTCTTGTCAAAGTTTCAATAGTTCATCGCAAAAAATTACTTGAATAGAAATAAAAACAATAGCGTCATTCAAATAAAAATGTTCAACAGGTGAAATCTTTGCGTTTCTAAACCTGTTAAGTGTACTGTAAATTTGGTATATTTGCAAAGTTTAAGTTTCAAGAAAAGCCACTTCACAGATTAAATAAACTCACAAATATTCTCATACTAATAACCAAGGTTCTATGCTTTAGTTGTTATCAAGTGTTATTCCACAAGTGTAATATCAGAAATGACATGACATTTTCATACTGGGATGATTTGAAACATGTGCTCAATATGTGATAAATTGTGTGATAAAAATATCATCAACTGCATCATTAGGTTAGCAGTTTCAAACTTGGATGCTATATTTAGGTACCACTGTCACACATGCAAGATGGTAGATGGTGTTGGGGTGTGTACGGTATGCGCTAAGGTGTGCCACAAAGATCACGATCTAACCTACGCCAAGTACGGCTCATTTTTCTGCGACTGCGGAGCCAAGGAGGACGGCAGCTGCAAGGTTTGTACTCGTTTTGTTCTGCCTTTTCTGCCTTTTACTTTGGCAGTATTGTACATTCAGCCTTCCCATTCTGAAGTGTGGCAGTATATTAGCTCCTGTCTTCTAATTCTGGAGTTTTTGAGATCTAGTCTGTGCGAACCATGTTTCAAGTATTTACCCTAGAAAAATTCTATACCTTTCGTTAAAAGTCAATTTATGGATAGGACTTGATTATGAATAGATGTGCTTAGTGGAAAAACTCAGCAGTTTTGTAGAATATATTGTAGATCATGATCAAAGTGAACACATAGGCAGGTGGATTAATGGCCTACAGTGGTTACTTGGACATTATTTAATTGCAGTAAACAGGGTAATGGTATAATATTAAATTTGAAAATGATGATGAGAGTGCCACTGTGACACATTTTCACTGAGTTAAGTATACAGGTAGTTCAAGGTTACCTGGTACACTAATTGTGTTAACAGTTGCTTTATGTTTGAATGTAAAGTTTGCATACTTACGTCAATTTGTTTCAGGCTCTTGTAAAGCGTAGACTGTCACTCCCTTGTCAGCAGAGGATTGCACAGCGGTGAATAGAAAGCGAAACTGGTGTCAGCAATTAGAGGTAAAGTATCCACCTTTTGCCATTGGACACGGAAAGAACTATGAACACTTTCCCAAGGTCAACTACTGACCTAGGGTAGTCTGTGGAGGATGGTAGGTCAGTCTCCGCTTCGAAAGTCTTCTGCAGACCTTAAAGAGAATGGATTTTCGCAGACACCAAGGATTTCTCTCAGAGTTGGAAAAGTGCTAGGGAAAAACTGTTCTGTGTCAGGCCAATTAAAAGGAGTGTAATGGTTAATCATAGTGACAAATTGTGAATGTTGTAAAATTTAAGTTTAATGATGATTCACTGGACATAGAACTATGAACAACTTTCCTGCATGGTCAACTACTGTCCTGTACTGGCCAAAATGTCATCTATTGTACAGTGTTAAGGTACATATATTAAGTTACTTTACTTTATTTTGTATTTTTCAGGGGAGTAAAGATGAATTGATGAATACATTAGTAAGTAGCCATAATAATTATTCTAAGAAGTAGTCATAATAAAACTTGATGTGTAGTCATTTTATATCAGAATGTAGTCAAGTTTAACTCTGTTAAGAAAACGGGATAGTATAGACGCATAACCCGGAGGTTGTGGGTTCGAATTCTGGAAGGGGAATGTGACCACGACCTCCACAATCCCTTCTTTAGTTAGAACTACAAGAAGCAGTCACCGAAAGTAATTGATATAAGTTGCAAGAATGATGTAGTAAAAATAAGACTGAACTAAACTGAATCTTGATGAAACAAAGCGGTTCATTTTGCTACCAGAGGCAGAATAGAATAAGAAAAATACTGACTTGTCATCATAAAGAACATACATCTAGAAATTTTCTTTTTTTTTGGCTAAATGGTCCTTACTGTAAACCCCTGTGTTCAGATTTTTCAGTTGTTCATTAGAAAGTCAAATGTTCTTGAATTCTGTTTCAGACTGGTTCACAGACAATCCAGACTGTTTTAGAGATGTTAGACTGTATCCTGCCCTCACTGACTGAGAACTACCAGACTATGTCACCAATGGGCAGTCTACAGAGGGCACAGTCTGCTCTCAGTGAGTTACATACACATGTGAAGACAACAGAAACTACTGATCAACTCATGGTGAGTAGTGTCCCATTACATAAATTTACTTGGACTTTGTCATTTTTTTTTCTCAGCATTTAATGGGTATGCAGTACTTACACATTTACCTAGAGTAAAATTAAAATTTCTTTTGGGAACTTAGCCTTGCTTTGGGTCCATTGATATGATAAGAGATGCAAGCACAGTATAAACTGTAACGATTGTTAGAAAAACAGTGTATACTTGAATTGATTTCAGTTTTAGCACTATCTAACATATTCAGAGTTCAGTTGGTAAATGAAATTGTACACCAAACACAGATACAAATTCCATTTTGAAAATCAGTTTGGCAAAATTTTATCATTAAGTGTTTCTTAAAATAGTAAGTTATGTCTGTATTGGAGATCAATAAGGCGTTGATATTTCAGGCCGTAACTTTGGGATCCCAGGAAGGGGCTTTCGAGAATGTTCGGATGACATATGTTGGGGACCAGGGATTGCAGATCCGACAGTTGATAACGTCCCACATGCTGCGTCGTGTTGCCATGTGCGTGTTGGCATCACCGCAGGGAAAGAGGCAGCATCTAGCAGTAAGCCATGAGAAAGGGAAGATTACCATTCTACAACTTTCGGCGCTGTTGAAACAAGCAGACTCCAGCAAGAAGAAATTGACACTGACGGTAAGTGTTGCTGGCATGTATTTTTAATTAATGCTGAAACTGCATGCTATTATTGCATACCAAATCAGGAATTGTTTAAATAAACACTGTTCATAACTTTAACAGTACGGCTTTTCAACCAGTTTTGACTTCAGATTTGCTGTTAAGCAAGGAAATAAGCAATAATGATTTGTTTGGTTTACATAGTTACCCAGAATAATGCAAAGAAGAAGGGTGTGCTAAAATTGATATCACATGATCCAATTTTAAAAAATCATTCTTCCCCTGTCTTTGCCAAGGATAGCTGTCACCATTTTATGCCTAGTGTAGAACATGTGCACATCTGCTTTTTCTTTTTTCAAACATTACTAATCATTCTTGCACTGAATAAAAGAATGATACAATTTTGTTTTCAGAGACTAGCATCAGCACCTATACCATTCACCGTGCTCTCGATTATGGGTAACCCGTGCAATGAAGACTATCTGGCTGTTTGTGGGCTAAAGGTATGGTCGACCATTCTTGTTCTGCAGTTAATTGATTTTATTACGTATCAATTTGATAGTCCTGTATACTGTTGCTTTCAGCTCAGCCATAGTTAGTTCAATCAAAGCTGTCCAAAGTCTTTTGTATTTGAAATTGTAGAAATCAAGATTCCATTTTTGATATTTATGTGTTTTCATCTCTTATTTCCTTAGGACTGTCATGTCCTGACGTTTACCAGTTCTGGGTCCGTATCGGATCACCTTGTGTTACACCCGACTCTAGCCTCTGGGAACTACATCATCAAAGCTCTCTGGCTCCCAGGCACACAGACGGAACTGGCGGTTGTCACAGCTGACTTTGTTAAGGTATTTTCATTCATCTTTGAATTCGTCTTACACATAATCTTCTGTGAATCCAAGTGAAAAGTTAATGAAAAAGGTAATAGGGTTAACCCAGAAGACAGCAGGCAAGATTGTGAGCTACATGTGTGTCTTGTAAATTTTAATTTTTTGCTGATTGAAGTTGATATGATTGCATACGTTTTATACAAACATGTAAAAAATTTCAACTGAAAGAACACAACTTTCTCAGCCAATTTGTAATTAAAGTCTGTAAAATCAGTTGATTTTTTTCTTCAGAATATTGTCTATAAAAATCATACATCATCAGTACACAGTTTATGGCCTACCCACAAGTTAAACGCTAAAACTCCTAAAAGTCATCCATGCATATTATTTTATATTTAATGTAATTGTGTAGAAGTACAGGTAATATACATGTATAATGTTGATATGTATCATTTCAGATCTACAACTTGTCAGTGGATGCCATCAGTCCACAGTATTTCTTCTTGTTACCAAGTGGCAAGATCCGAGACGCTACGTTTGTATTCACGGAAGAGGGTCGTTACATTGTCCTGATGTCCTCGTCCGGTTATATCTACTACGAGGTTATGGGAGACAGCAGCAGTGCAAAACATGGACCGTTTTATATCACCAATGTGGTAGAGGTCAAACACAACGACCTAAAGGTACGTTTAAGTGATTTCGACGTATCAGATGCGATGGATAATCAGAATAAAAGTGTTTTAGAGAATACTTGTACATAAGTCAGAAATGAACCAAATAGGAATCAGCCCCCCTGGTTGGGTGGTTAATGTCCCTGACTTGTAATTACTTATGCAGTCACTGATTGAGGGTCCTGGGTTCAAGACTGGCAACCGACTTGACTTGAAAATGTATTAGAATTAGTAGTTTTTACAAAGTTTGGGAATCTAGTTGTTCCCAGGAGAAATTGATACATAAAATGACCATTTATAAATATTACACAACTGAAATGCTGTTCAAACAGGCCTTAAACCACATGAAAAGCAAATGACCAGCGACACAGGGAAAATGGGCCTTCGGACAAAATACTTGGAAACTAGCTTTCTTGCATATTTGAACAAACAATATTTCAATATCAATATTGGAAAATTTCAGTTACCTACGTTCAGTACATACAAAACTACAACATTTTGAAAAAGTATACCTAAGGCGTCATTGTTCACTCTAAAAATGGCGTCACATACCACAATTTGACGTCAAAACCCACTTCAATTTACATGGGCAGTAAACTATTCCGGTAATCATTTCCTAACAGCATCATTTATTTTTGGTTGCAACATTTTATACTCTTTCAATATATGTCATATCTGGTGAACTATTTCATGTCTTCTTTCCACGATCTGCCTTTTTCATAGGGTATAGCCAAGATTAAAAAAAGAATAATTTCAAATCGTTGTTGCCATAGTAATGGTCTTGGAGGATTTTGAAGCAAATAGTATGTTTCTGTTGAGTAAAATATAGTAGCTATCAGTTTTTATCATTGGTTTTGCATTTAAAGAGGGTGAAAAAAATGTGAATTTTATGGGTTTTTTTTATCAATTATTGTCGAATAATGTAACAACTGTCCGAAGGTACATTTTCGGGCGTCGAAGGTCAAATAAAACATAATCAGTGAGAGCACACTGCATATATCAATAGTTGGAACACAGTATTATGTATTCAGAATGTACTGTAAACTGGGTAATATTCATGATGATTTATTTTTTGCTATTTTCATGAATTTCCATTTTCACTAATTTTAAAATCACACAAGATTAATTTCTCATTGATTTACTATTAGAGAAATCTCCTTCAAAGAGTTTGAAATTTGTGAATAAGTCTGTCTGCTCACAAATCACGAAATTTTCATCCAAGCAAAAATTTCCTGATTTACAGTAAACATTGTTTAGTTGTACGTACATGAATTCAGATTATTAACACTCCTGGTCCCTGCATTGTACCATATATATATTACATTTTTAGCTTGTCTGATTTTTGAAAAAAATGACGAGCTATTGTCGTCACTTGATTGTCGTCGTTATCGTCGTCGTTGCCGGGGTGTGGTAGGTTTTGCGTTTAGGTCACTTACATGGAAACTATCAAAGCTATCACTTTGAAACTTGGAAAGCTTGTTCATCTAATACCCTTCTTCACATTGTAATGCTAAAGATGCTGAGTCTGACCTGTTTTTTTGGGTAAAAAACATGAATTTTGATTGATTTTGGTTGATTTTGAGAATTGGACATAGCTTCTTCATTTTTTGTTAGATTGATTTCAAATTTTTCACAAACAATAAATGGATAATGTACTTAAATATCAAATGGGGTTTTGAGTTTTACCTTTGGGGGGGATATTTTAATATTTTTGGACTTTGTAGTTTTTAGCTAGTCTGATTTTTAGCTCGACTTTTCTATGAAAAGGGGAGCTATCCTACTCGCGGCGTCTGCGTCGGGGGGCGGTTAGCGTCACACCTTGGTTAAGTTTTTCGTACCACCCCACTTTATTTCAAAAGTATTAGAGGTATGGCTTTGAAACTTACCATACTTGTTTACCATCATAACCTCCATCTACAGACAAGAGTACATAACTCTGTCATGGTTTTTGACAGAATTATGGCCCTTTTTGACTTAGAAAGTGTATTGAGCTTGGTTAAGTTTTTCGTACCACCTCACTTTATTTCCAAACCATTGGAGGTATTGCTTTGAAACTTACCATACTTGTTTACCATCATGACCGACATCAACAGACAAGAGTACATAACTCTGTCAAGGTTTTGAACAGAATTATGCCCCTTTTTACTTAGAAAATACATTGAATATGGGTAAAATCCACTTATTGCCTTAACCCTTTGAGATATTGCTTTGAATCTTTGAATGCTTGTTTACATCATTACCCCATCTGTAAGCAAGAGAAGGTAACTCTGTCAGGGTTTGTTTTAAAAATTAAGGCCCTTTATCAACTTAGAATCTGGGTTAAGTTTTTCATACCAGTCCACTTTTTGACTAAACCGTTCCAGATATTACTTTGAAAGTTATATTACTTGTTTACCATCATGATCCCAAAACACGGGCAGGAGAAGGTAATTCTGTGAAGGTTTTATATGAATTATGGCCCTTTTTGACTTAGAAACTTAGTTAAAATTTTCATTCTTGTCCACTTGTTGACTTAACCATTTGAGATATTACTTTGAAAGTTGGAGTACTTATGTACCATCATGAGACCTATCTGTAAGCAAGAGAAGATAACTCTGTGAAAATGTATCTTGATTTGTACTTAGAAATTCCTAGTTAAATTCTTGTGTGCCCTTAACTGTCAAAGTTTTGTTTTATTGGCAAGCACTAAAAAAGTCGAGCGCGCTGTCCTACTGACAGCTCTTGTTTAAGTTTTGCATTTAGGTCAGTTACATGCAAACTATCAAAGCTATCACTTTGAAAGTTGGAATACCTGTTCACTATCAAATGTACAATAGAATGAAGGAAGAGTTTTACAAGTTACATAACCCTGTCATGTATTTTGACTGGTTTATTGCCCCTTCTTAACTTAGAAAGTTTCACACAGACAATATTTTTGTAATAGTGTACATAATGCAACCAAACTTAGTGTATAGGATGTATTTATGAATATTTTTCAAGGTCAGTGTTACTAAAAATAGGAAAACCGTAATATATTCAATATCTTTAGTTACAAATGACATAATGTAACCAAATTATTAAGTGTGTAATAGATATAAATGAAGACTTTTATTGGGATTCTGTTTGGGGCTCATGGAGTCAAAACTCAGGATTTTTTTCTAAAAATAGAAAAATGGGAAAAACACAATATCTTTAGTTGCAGTTGAATAATTGTGACCAAACTTATATCTAGTAATTATTATGAAAACCTTTTGTTGGCTTGTGTTTCGGGGTCAAGGACACTTTTACTTTAAAAAAATGGTAATAAATAAACCGTAAAAGGATAAAATCAGATGAACATCAGGCACCCGTAGGCGGTGCTCTTGTCTACTTTTATTTTAGATGAACTGTTTTTATTAGTTAACTATACAGTAGTTTTACACAAAATCTTAAGTGTATAAATACACGTGTACATAATTTATTACAGGATGTGAATGGTCAGGTAGCAGGAGGGGGCGTGTCTATCTATTACTCCCATGCTCTGCAGCTGGTGTTCTTTAGTTACACACAAGGTATGCTTACTTATTTTGAGTTTTTAAAGGCATAAACAGAACTTGTCCATATAATATGTGATTTAATATGTAGATCTAAAACACTGAGTAACATTTGATACAGGGAGTCACATTTGATACAGGTTCAGGACATCTGTTTCCATATACAGTCAAACCTGTCTTAAGCAGCCAGCTAAGGGATTCATCAAAATGGCAACTTAAAAGCAGGTGGTGGCTTAATACAGGTATATAAATGTAAAAAACTGTCAATTTGGATATATTGATATTGGCTGCAAAAGGCAGGTGGCTGCATAAATTCAGGTGACGCCTAACAAAGAACTGTACCTGTACAGTGGAGCTGATGCTAAAAAACAAGGCTTTCAATGTGACAAAAGTGGCCAGTAAAAGAAAAGTGACTGTTCAATGAGAGAGAGAAAATTATCAAAATGATATAATATATTAATTTTGTCTGTGAAAAATACCATTGTGGCATGAAGAAAGCAAAGTCATTTTATTTAACCCAGGTCTCTGGCGCTCCTCTCTCTCCGCATTTATGATTTCACCTAGGTACGTGTAATATTAGCCTCAAACAGAATTAGTGTACTTACTTCTAGGAATACTATAACTGCATTTTGCATAAACAAGATTATTTTGACTGGGTTTCTTTTGCAGGGAAAAGTTTCTGTGCACCTCTAGAGAAGGATCTGTCAGCGACACCTATAGTGTTCCCTATCACATTTAAAAGGTAACGCACAGTTCATATTTATACAGGTGATCTTTTCCTGGAAAAAATACTGTCCCATTTCCGAAAGATAGCAGAGGTGTATGTTTGCATGAAATCCATAGTCAGGAACGTTACAGGCAAGGTTTCAGGGCCGAGAGTTAAGAAGTATTGATATCAAGTTAAAACTTCAGAAGTGTGAAAATTTGTCATAATTATGAACCTTTTACTTCCCTTAGCTTGTACTTTGCCCTTAACATACACATGTATATGACTGAAAAGGCAAAGAAGTATGATGTGTTGAATAATAGAATATTGGCTTCGGTAGTCTAGGTTACTACAGAATTTTTAAATTTAATGCAGGACATTTCTTTTGTTATATTGGCTTTCATGCAAAATAAACATAACTTCAACGTATTAAGACAGGTGGTACTTAACAAGAAGACTAATAATAATGTAGAATTCGCAGATTGTATGAAACATACCGTGGGCACCAACAAAGTGTGAAATTTCACTTTACGTTTAACTTTAGTTTTTACATGGTCACGGCAATATGGAGATGCCAGTGATCAATATAGTACAGCATCTCTCAGTGTATATAGTTCTACAATTTTATTTGTTTTTAGTTCAAATGGAGGAGGAAAAGGGAACAGCGGACACCAGGCACTGGTCCAGTGGTCGGAGGTGCCGGGACACACTGGCCTCCTGTACTGTATGACACAGACCACAAACAACCCCGTGGTCCTGATGATCAGGCCCGATACCCTGATGATACAAGAGATCAAAGTTGTACCTGCCAAAGCAAAGATACAGGACGTGGTTGCCATTAGACATAATGCTTCCAACTCGGACCAGGTACTGTAATCTTTTATGTACAATTATACATTTTTCTGGCCTCTTTTAATTTTACTGAAAAAGTTGCGTTAATATATACTAGTTAGATATGATTTGTTTTTCCGAAAGCAGTAGAACAAAAATTGGCTTTTAAATATAGAAGCCCTGCTGTATGTTTTAGCATAAGTATAGCAAATGTTTGTTATGTTACAAATGGCGTCATCATATGAAAGGGACACAACTCTGTATGCATGTCCATTTTGTTGTTACAGCAAAGGACTACCATGATCTTGCTGTGTGAAGATGGAAGCCTAAGAATATACATGGCGAATGAAAACAACACAAACTACTGGCTGTCAGCAAACCTACAGCCCCAGAGCCCTATATCTGTCCTGAAACCTACCAAGAAGAAGAAAACTACTAAATCAGGTACATAGTGTAAAACAGTAGGGATATGGTTTCATTCTATAAAATTACCACTCCCTTTCCATCCAAATTCTGTTTGTGGAATAAGTTTAAAAAATCAAGACTGGCAAACTTTTCCAAACCTTGATTAATTCTTTTGAGCTAGTATTTGGAATACAAGAACTTTTGTCGTTGTTTCATGGTGGAAGGCGTTCTTTGAACTGAAATAATTCAATATATTGAAACAGAGAGATAAAACCCTTTTAAATATTCTCCAGATTGTTTCTAATAATATGCAGAACTAAATGGAATACAGAAATTTAAGCTCTTTCGTTTATACTTTACCATGATTTCAGGACGACCAACAGGCTCTGTCAATTTCCCAATAGATTTCTTCGAGAACTGTCAACAGTCGAACGACATTGAATATGGAGGCAATGATGTACTACAGATCTATAACATTCAACAAATTAAACACAGACTTAATACTACAGGAATGTATATTGCCAGCACAAAAGTAAGTTTCTACCCAGAGAAAATAAACCTGTACATTATTACTATGAAATACTGAAAAATTATAAAGATAGGTCCTTTATTATTAAACCAACACCCTTTTAAATTCCATAGGAAGTTTTTTTCCTGTCAAATGCAGAGGGATATTGTTTTGGTGTTGTCCGTCTGTCTGTCCATCAGTCAGGAGCCATATCTATGGAACCAATGGATTGAATTTCATGAAACTCAAAGTAAATATACAACAGCATAATGCGAAGAGACATCCTCCAGATGATATTTTTCAGTGAGTTGTCTCATTTGGAGGGGGATATAAATTCACTGAATTTGCTTGTTGGTATTTTCAGGGCTTACTAATGCATATTTACAGGGCTACCCATTTAAAACCTGAGTAGCAACCAACATGTACCTTCTTGGTAAGGCAGGCAGGCTGTTGCCACTTAGCTAATGGCTTGCCACCTAGGCACGGAAATAAAAGGGGAGGGTGTATGGAAAATGGTAGGGGGGATAGGTTTTGGAAATAAAAATATTAATAGCTGGTTTAACAATTGAAATGATCAAGTCCAATGCTACATCTGAATGTTTCATGACTTTTTTCAGCCTGCTGGATTTACCATTGACATGACAAATTCCAGCGCTACCACGGTGATGGTTGGTGTACGAGTGTTTGTTGGGAGCCAGTCTGTGGAGAGAGCACCTACATATCTAGAGGTGTTTGGAAGAACCTTACAGGTCCAGTGCGTGAAACCAAGATGGGTGGATCTGCCATTCACGAGAGAGGAGTCATTGAATGCTGACAAGAAATTTTCTCTCTTCAGTAAGTAAGACATATGACAGTGTAGCCCAGCTGGTTCATATTCATTGTTAAAGACAAGAAAAGAGAAAAAGGTGTTATCACTGTGGAACAAGTGATGCAAGGTTACTCAGGTTGTCTGTAATCATGGATATGTGAATACATGTATTACTATAATAATACCTTTACTTTATACAGTCGACCTCAAATTATTTTTATAAGAAAATGATAAAAAAAATAAATTTTCAAGTGTTTTAGAGCAAAAAATTTAGAGCAAACTAAATTTTTCAAGCCAAACAACCACCCTTAATTTTTTTAGGGGGGGCAAAGAGACACATACTTTTTGGTTTGTCCATGTTAACAAATTACTATTGTTTTCAATAAAATGCACTCCCCTTGAGTTACAATTACTCATCACTTCAGTTGGACCAAGCACTGACCCAGGTGGTGTCACCATGGTAGACTCAATCAAGGTGTTTACAAAGACCAAGGAAGCCTTTGGCTGGCCGGAGGAGCCAGATGAGTTCACAGAGCAGTCTGCACCAAAACCAACGCCCTCAGTGGCGTCGGCGGTACCCAGTATTTCCGAGTCTGAGACAGTGACAACATCACTAACATACATGCCTCTAACATCAGCTGATAAGTAAGTATTCCACATCTACATGCTCAGATTTTGTGAGTCACTAAACCTCTCCTTGATTTAGGGTCGTGGGTTTGAGCCTGCTCCTAACCTGACCTCACTTGTGAAAAAGTTAAAAATGGTGGTTCCTTAGAGGTTTTGGATGATTACTGCTGGTTCTTCCCTTTTACAGTGGTGACGTAGAGTCCCCACATCTAAAACACTGCTTCTGAATAACAGAAATTCTTGAAAAGAAAATATTTTATTCCTAAAGAGAAAACTAATTTATAATTGTAGAGATAAACAAAGAGACTACTAAAGTAATAAGTTCTTGTTGTCTGGCTTCTTCATGCTTGCTGGTGCTGTTTTTATGATTTTATGTTTACATGGGCAGAATTGAACAGTGAAATAGTAAAACTAGTATGATCATGAAGGTTAATCATAGTCACTAGTGATGGAAAACACCAGTCCTGTACCTTCCATACTGTGTATGGAACCTGTGTGTAGAAATCACACAAAGCTACAAACTTAAGGTAGTAACTTGAATGGGTAGGAGTCAGACATTTAGTGGTCATAACCTCTGGGTAAATGCTATCTCTGAGATACAGGGTGTATTTTCTGTGTTACAGGTTACTGAGCAGTGCACTTGAGGTTTTGGACGGAGCATTTTCTGCCCTGCCTGCAGATGAAAAGGTGAGTATTCACGCTTAGTCATCATATTTGTGAATTTTTGAACACTTGATTAGATAACATTTTCTTTTTTGTTTATGACTTGAAGTTAGCAGATGTTACATTTTGTCTTAGGCAGCTAGTCAATGTATTCTCAAAAAGGGACCACTTAATGGAGTTGGCATCTGAATACAGGGTTTTTAGATGAAATACAAATTATATATATTTGCCGAAAGGGGACACATCTGATCAGTATTGGATACTGAAGGAAAATGGCTGCCTAATTGAGGGGACTGTTAACAACTGTTTTAACTTATTTGATTTCTTTACGATTTTCAGGATCCACTAAGGGAGAAAACTCTTGAAACGGCAACAAACCTGCTGTCGCTGCCTACACCGTCTAGTGTGCAACAGCATACAAAAGCTCTGCTGGCATCTCTGTTTGTGAACAAGCCTTCATATTACATACATAAAGTAAGACGTTTTTCTATTTATAGAGTCAGCATATGAAAAAAATATCTCATTTGGTGGAGCCTTTGTGTTTAAAAACCATGAAGTCTTTGTTAGTACAAATCACTACATATTTAGGAATGATGGTTTCATAAACTTCCATCTGGTAAATAACTGAAATATGTTGAAATGGGTATTAAACCCTAAGAAAAAAGAGATCACACTACATATATCTTTTAGAATATTTTGTTTATATTGGGCATAGTTAGAATGTAAAATAAAGTAGCCAAGTCTTTCTTGACTGTAGCAGTTATAGTACATGTATATAGATGCAATGAATTGTTAATAAAAGTACATGCAAATCTTCATTCAGGATGATACAGAGCTAGGTCATGTGATGCACTGTCTCCGTGGCGACAGAGAAAGTCATAATATGGATGTAGAAGCATTCCAAAGACTGCTGGTTACAGCTCGTGCAGTGGCTGTTTCCCGGCCACATAACCTTGTCAGGTTTGCTGATAGACCAGCTGATACAACAGAGAAAGAAGGTGAGGATTGGTGACAATTTTTTTAAGACAAAGTTTTGCAGCCAGTTTCGAGAATTCAAAATCAAGATAAGAATGTAAAGACTGACTGTTTCCATTACGAGAATCGGCTCATTTGAAATATTGCAAAGAAAAGGTTATTTATATATGACCTGCATGACTGTAGTACATACTGATTACAAGATAGGACAAGTCAATGGTCATATTGGACTGGCCATTTTTCATTTAGTATACAGTCACATGAAGTTTACGCTGATACCCAGTTTAACAGAATACTTTTCCCAGATGAACAAAAATCACTGCTAAATGTTTTATTTTCGTTGAGTAATTTCTCAAGCAGATTCAGATTTGTTGAGTACTGTCGGACAAACAGAATCCTTAATCTTAATTTTTATTGGTTAAAATTTAGCAGGTTGGAGAGTATCTAATTAACAGAATAGCCAACATTTCCGAGTGAAATACAAACAGTGTGTATATTTCAGTGTTAGAGGTGACAGACCTAGAGAAAGACGATATGGTGGTCTCCATCGGAGAGCTAGAGCCCCAGGAAGGATGTCACTTTGTGTCACAGTTAATGAAATCGTTCTGGAGATTGCTGGCATCCAGGCCACCAAACCCGATGCTTGCACCTGTCTGCTTACCAGGTATAAAGTTTTAACCCTGACCCCACTAAATTTCTAAAATGGACTTGTCCATCTTTCGGTTTGGACTCTATTGATATTTGCCTATAGGGGTGTTCACTGATCAGCTAACAGTGTATAATATCTGTGCACGCTGGTTCATGACCTTCACTGGCTGCATCAGCAACATCACTTCCCACCAGCAGTTAAAAGAGTTAGGCATCAATTCTTGTGTACATGTTTTTGAAATAATGTAAGCAAGCCTTATCCTATGGTAGAAAGTTTACTAAGTGATGCCAAACTGTCACTGCTGTATTGATAATTCTGTGTGCCCATGCACCCATAGTATGTAAAAATAAATTGTGCTTGAATAAATGTTTTACACATGCTGTTAACTTGAAGTTAAAAATATTTAGGACTCTGGAAAGTTGTCGTTTATTTTTCAGGTCTTGGTCATGTAGATGCCACAGTTGGAGCACTGGTAGAAATAATTCACGCGTTCACTGTGTCGGACCTTGACAATATACAACTAGCAACAAAACTGTATGCTAAACTTCTTCTAACCTCTGACAATGTTGTGAGCTTTGCTTGTAAGCAGGCTATGATACGATGCTTACGGACACGGACTAGAAGAAAGAGAGTGTTTATTCCATCACCTCCCAGGTGTAGCTCCCCAGGTAAGTTAATATCGTTCTGTTACATTATTGTAGGAATTGTTCTCACCATTCTTTATTCATTCTTTGTTTATCAGCACCTCTGTTTATCTTTTGCATGTGCAATCTTGATTCTGACAAGTTCTTTAACCTTGTCATGGATTTTAAAGGGGCTAATGTACACCTGCTCAAAATGGAGCTTAGGGGCTAAAGTTTACCCCTATATCATCCAGGGAGCTTAACACAGATTTTACTGTATTCACAGGTGAAGAGGAAGAGGGTGCAGCCAAGGGAGATAAACCTGAATCTGCAATGATACAGTCCCTTACCATCAGTGAAGCCCAGGATGGCGATGAGATGGAACAGTATGAAATTGTGGTTAGTTTATAAAATTTTGAAACCCTTTAAACAGCAGTCTGTTTACATAAATTAAATAAAGTCTGTTTTGATAGACAAATTATCATAAGGAAACATTCCTAGAAAATATAACGAGTGTCTTGAAGAAATGCAGTTTAAAAATTGTGAAAAAGGAACAGCGTTTCATACTTGAGAAATTTTTCATTCATTTATAGGAAGGAAATGAGCCAATGGTCTTGGAGCCCTCAGAACCAGGTCAAGGACATCCTTTGGAAGCCTTGCTTCAGAGAGGGGCCAACTTCAACCCTGTGGTTGATATTCCACCTGATGCTGATGATGAGACCATGGTAGAACTTGCTATTGCCCTCAGCTTACAAGATCAGGTAAAAACCCTATTATTATCCTGGCTGAAGCAATGACATGCTCTGAAATGTAAGGTGAAGTTTGCCTTCTACAGGTACACAGCAATTCTTGGCACACAAGAACCCATAGTAACAGACTATATTAGATGAAGCAGCAAATAAATTACCTGGTACAGCAAAGGTATATAGATCTGATTGGTTGCCAAGACGGCTTACACTTGGCAAACAATTCATCAACCATAGGTGGAAATAGTCAGGTAAACTCCTCCTAATTTTGGACCAAAATTTTGTCTTTTGGCAGAGGAGACATGCCAAGTCTATCAATAATTAAGCTAACCGTGCCTGATGGGAGAGGACCTTGATAGAATTCTGATCAATCAAATCAAATCGAAGTCTTGTACCTGGTCCTTACCAACGAAAGACTGGTTGTGCCAAGTAGAACTGTTGGCATGTACATGAATGAAATACAGTTGAACTCTTCATGAACCACTAGGATAAGAGAACAATAATAAACTGAGAAAGAAAACATGAAACAGAACACCACACTATAACAAACCCTGTTTATCATAAACATTTCTGTTCTGGAATCTGTATTTTACCTACTTGTATTTTTAGAATGGAGGAGGTCTTGGTCTACAAGGATTGAGATTGGCCGGACAACAACAGGTACACTTTCTTATCTTTACAGTTACCTTACAGTTCTTTCATGTTAATATGTGAATGGACACCTGGATTCAGCACCCATTTGGCTTCAGCAGCCACATGCTACCTGCCTCAGTTGATTGATTCGGGTGGCTGACTTGTAATCACTAACCTCTCACTGATTGAGGGTCATGGGTTCGAACCCTGCTTTTTCCTCACTGATTGATGGTCATGGGTTCGAACCCTGCTATCTCCTCACTGATCGATGGTCATGGGTTCGAACCCTGCTATGTCCTCACTGATCGATGGTCATGGGTTCGAACCCTGCTATCTCCTCACTGATTGAGGGTCATGGGTTCGAACCCTGCTATTTCCTCACTGATCGATGGTCATGGGTTCGAACCCTGCTATCTCCTCACTGATCGATGGTCATGGGTTCGAACCCTGCTATCTCCTCACTGATCGATGGTCATGGGTTCGAACCCTGCTATCTCCTCACTGATCGATGGTCATGGGTTCGAACCCTGTTATTAACCTAACTTGTGAAATCAAATAGTTTGCATTTTCTAATGGAGATACATGTTTTTTTCCAGTGCATGTACCAGGCCTACACATGAGCAGTGTTCAGGTAAATTGCCTGTCTGTAAATATCTGATATACTGTGAAAACAAGAATAATCACCTGAAAAAAAGAGTAAAACCTATATTTTGTTGTTACGTACTTTTAAGTGGGCAATTTCTTATAAGGTTGTAACTGATGTTTTACAGAATGTCGGTAACTACGAGGATAGTCAGATGTCAGATACCACCGCCTCTGCTCCAGGGAGTGACGATGAGATAGGTAGTAATGCCGCGACTGATGGCTCCACCCTGAGGACGTCCCCCGCAGATCATGGGGGCAGCGGAGGCTCCGAGAGTGGTGGCAGTGCCGAAGAGTCCATCTCTGGTGAACATAATGGTAAGTGTTTGCCCTGATGGTTTTTCCTTGGTATATTTAACATAGATTATAATCTAATATAGATGCCACTTATAACATAACTTAAAAACCTTTCTTAAGTAAGGCCGGTTTCACAAGATGGCAAGCCAGGAAAAAGCTTAAGCAGTTTCAAAATCATGTTTGATCAGCTGGTGTCCTACTAT
Source organism: Saxidomus purpurata (assembly GCA_022818135.1). Taxonomy (NCBI): domain Eukaryota; kingdom Metazoa; phylum Mollusca; class Bivalvia; order Venerida; family Veneridae; genus Saxidomus; species Saxidomus purpurata. Next base: position 16,361,109 of record JAFMSR010000006.1, on the reverse strand, counting down.
TCATATTTCCTTTGTTATTTTATGTGAAAAGGGTGAGTCAGTGTGTGTAAGATCGTACCAAAGGCTTATCAGCAAAGAAAACCTGGTTTCATGGCATACTCTGGATTCTTTAGATGTTTCGTGTTTTCTTGCATGCCTTTAAAGATAAAAAAAGTTTGTAAGTAAAGCTGATAATTTTCAAAATACTGGCCTAGTCCCATATCAGGTGAATGTCACTTGATATTGGAAATCACTCAAACTGTTCTTGCTGTATTTACAGCCAGTGGACGCAGTAGTATGTATGGGGATAGAGACAGAGGACCAAGAAGTGAGACAAGCAGTCTCGGAGGGCCGAGTGGTACGATGCCTCATGATGTCACAGACACAGAAAATGATTTCGATACTTCAGCAAAGTAGGTTTTTTAGGAGTCACTTTACTTGATATTTAGTTTAAAACCTATTGATATTACCAGTTTCAGACTTCAGTGTTTGCAAATAACACTGAGTAACTTTATTGACAGCTTCAGGGTGAATTTGAAGTGGCAGTTAAATATCGCCACTGTCTGGATTCAAACTTGGGACCGCTGGGATACGAGTCTGACATTGTATCGCCACACAACTGGGCATCCATTTGCCACTGTAATGCTAGTCGTTAATATTGTAAACACTGAGTTTTTGAAAGTTCAGCTGACATTGGAAGATAATTGTATGGCCAACATGTGTGAAAAAAAAAGGTAATTAGATAATTGTATGGCCAACATGTGTGAAAAAAAAGGTAATTAGATAATTGTATGGCGAGGGGGGGGGGGGGGGTGTAAAAAAAGGTCATTAGATAAGTGTATGGCAAATGTGAAAAAAAAAGGTAATTAGATAATTGTATGGCCAACATGTGTGAAAAAAAAGGTAATTAGATAATTGTATGGCCAACATGTGTGAAAAAAAAGGTAATTAGATAATTGTATGGCCAACATGTGTGAAAAAAAAGGTAATTAGATAATTGTATGGCCAACATGTGTGAAAAAAAGGTAATTAGTAATGTAGGCCAACATGTGTGAAAAAAAAGGTAGTTATAGCTGAAATACAGTTGACATGTACATTTCACCCCAAGGAAAACAGGCAGAAATCTCACCATGGCACTGAGTGTGCATGCTGTTGTTTATGTATGATTGTTTCTGAGGCATAATAACTTTTTTCTTACGTTTTGCATTTTGTCTCAGTTCAGCATTGAATTTGGATCGCCTCAGCTCTTGTTGTCTAAAATGACAAAGTGGCTCAAACTTTCACTTTAAATTGAAGTAAATTCCTGTAGAAAACTGTGGAAAGGTTGTTATAGGAGTGTTGCCTGTGACGTTTAACAAACTTAGTAGTTTCCTGTATTACAGACTTCACAGCCTGCGTCTAAACTTGCTGGAGAAGCTGTTACAGTACCTACCCCAGGTATCAACACAAGGCGGAGTTGCTGCTATTCCATTTATGCAGGTAACGTCTACTTATTAAATGAATACATTTCAAATTCACCAAGCTGTGCAAAAATCCAGCCATAATACAGTGAATTTTATAGCCATTTTAAAAGAAGAAGAGAAGTATTATTATTATGGAACACAACTGCAGTTGCAAGTGCTGTATTGTTGCTCTGGCTGCCTGTAATGCATAAATGATCTGTATGGATAAAAGTCCCATGAGCACTTTAGATGAAAAATAGCTTTTAGCTCTTATATTACCAAGAAAGATGTCTTCTGGGCAAAATTAACCATTGTTTATATGAAAAACGTTATGTTACCTCTTAAATTGAAAGTATATACTATACATACATTATATAGGGCAGTATTTTTTCAATGATATTGCAAATAAAACCCACACTTTCTGACAACAATTTTTAGTGAAGAGGCGACAAGAAATAAGAAAGAGAGGTATAAAAAAATTGTCAACATTGTTAAAGACTAGACCGAACATATTTCTATCATTATTCTATCTGTAAATTCATTATTCTGTATATGAGTATTTAATCTGATACTAGGACTTTAAAGGTCCAATACTAAGGAAAGCGAAAATTCAGATATACTTTAAAAAGCACAGAAATAAATTATTTTTAGTAAAAAATGAAAGTTGGTAATACTATGTAGAAATTCTAAATAAATCACAGTACATGTACACTTATTTTTCTATGCATTATGAAGAAAGTTAAAAAGACCTGGGTGGTCATTCTGTCGATTCACTGAGATTTCAACATAAAACACATACTTTTCTTTGTGTTCCAAACACTTTCTGTAAATTTTAAACTGCCAATCTTCATTATTTAGTGTCTTGCATAAGGTTATGTACTTGCCATTGAAATAACTCTCACTTGATTTTCGCTTAGTAGTGGACCTTTAAGATTGGACTGTAAAAATGATCTGTCTGATCTAGAGATCGTGACTTGTGACAAAGGTTTAATAATTATGATTATTGTTTTTCCTCAGTGGGCCTGAAAGCATTTTAAGGACTACTTATTAATAAACAGAAACCTTGATGCCATTTTTAGAGGATTTTACAAGTACATTTCTTGACAATTAGATCTCTTTAACCTTTCAGATGATTCTGTAATGTGACGCTAGAAACATTAAGTCTGTTTAATATCACTGAGATGTATTGACAACTTGAAAATTTTAGATTATTTTAACTTTTTAGTGATTGGATCGAACTCGTTTCTGAAACTGTGCAAGTCATCCCCAGCTTGTTGTTGTCAAATGTTTCTTCACCAGATACTTGTTTTTTTCAAGCTTTTCTGTGCATATGATGAATTTTATCTGTTTTTCTGTCAGGTATTACTGATGTTGACCTCTGACCTTGACGTGAATGAGGAGAAGGACCGCTCTGCTCTGGACAGCTTGCTCCAGGCTCTACTGAAGGAGTTAGACTTGTCTGGTTCCGGGCTCGACACTGTGGCATGTAGGCGCAAGGAGATGGAAGTGAAGCTGGTCTATATGAGACTGCTCAGTGTTCTACTATCTAGAACCAAGGCTGGCACTAAGCCTTCTACTGAGGTAAATAAACATTTACAAGTGTGTACAGTTAACTCTGTATATAACAAACTCCTATTTATATTTGTTTCTCATAAGTTAAACTTGGTATGTTCTATCTGTATTCTAGCATTTTCATAGTAAATAGAAAAGGGAAAAAAATCTGGCCGAGAAAATTTGAATATTATAATAGATATTCTATTGGTAGTGCAGTGTACATGTATCAATTTCAGTCCTCGTCATTTGTGAGCAACACAACTGCCAATGCCCTGTTGTCTAGCGGAACTATCAGCTACTGTCTGACAATACTACAGAACCTTCTACCATATTGGAGGAACTATAATCCAGCCGAGGTAAGTATTTCAGGGGGTGTATGGGCCATGAAACCATGAAATGACTTGGTCTAGTGTTTCAGTTCTAGCAGCCAGACAGTATTACTCTGATGAAATTAAAAAGTCTGGCTCTTAAATTTAAATGAACAAAGGAACTGTTTACATTTAATCGTCTCAATGTTGACATCTCTGTACTCGTGTCAGATGGAGAAATCCCTGATTAAATGGCTGTTCAAGAGGAATGCTATTCTATGTGGCATTATACTTAGTTACAATTAATTTAATTATCTGTCTGCCTTTAAAGTTCTTAGAAAAGATTTGAAAAAGATACACATGAATGATACCTTGGACTCCCATTTGACAATAAAACTCAGTACAAGCACAGTTACTGTAGTTTTTCCTGAAAAATAGAGTCTGACATATTGAATAAAGAGGTTAAATGATATCCGACAAATAAGACTTCATTTGCCAGTTGAAGAAATCTGATGAAGCTTAAAGCTTTATCATTGGACATGAATGGAGGCAGTTATTTGCTCTTAGCAAATTTTAGACTTTCTACAAATAGTTTTTCTGTTTTTCAGGAAGAAACTGCTCCATTACCAGGACAACTGTTGAGGCCCCGCCCCACATCCCCACCACCAGATATGAGCCCATTCTTCCTCAGAGAGTATGTGAAGGGACATGCCAATGATGTGTTTGAGGACTACCCTCAGCTGTTGACTGAAATGGCCCTAAGACTTCCACACCAGGTTGGTATAATAGTTTGATATGTTTCAGGCCTTTTTCTTTGACAGGATTTTGAGTTTACTCACTTTCCTTTCTCAGGTTTAGCCCTTTTATTTTTCCACACAATTTATTTATTCTTAAGTAGATACACAAGTACAGTTTCCAATTTTGTTATTTCTAAGGAGTGTCTAGCATTAGCTGTAGTACGGACACCAGTCCTGCTCTCTAAACATGAAGAGTTGATATTACTCAAGCTGTGGGCATGACAATCACAAATATCAATTCCTCCTCAGTGGAAATTGGAAGTCTGGTCTGAATGGAATTTCAGGAGAGTACATCTTGCTGCCACTTGTAGAGTCATTACTGTATTCCAGCTGATTTTATGTTTGCTATTGCAAACTCCTCACTTATCTAATAAAAAAATTGCAAAAGATTCATTTCACATAGATTTATAGTTAGAGATTTTCAGGGAATTTTTCATTGTAAGTAAGTCTGCCTGCTATTAAACTGCAAAAAGATTAAATTTTACAGTTATATTATTGTCTGTCAATGCCCTCCATTAGCAAAGTCAAAACTATCTGTCGAGGAATGTGATTATTTGGAGGTATTGTTTTAAACAGTGATGGTAAAAAGCAAAAGTAAGACTTCAGAAAAAAAACCCAGACTTTTTAGGTCGATGTTGACTTAACCTTGGTATTTTTTATCATGCTTCAGTTGAAGAAGATAGGAGACAATGTACAGATTGTATCTACAGCCACGTTTGATATGGCCTGGAACACAACGCTTGCAGAATACATGATGACACAGAGAACTCCATTTGTCAAGAAACAAGCACGCAAGGTAAGTCATGTGCTTGAAAGTATATTATATCAGGGGTTAAATGCATAACTGTTGTAAATTATGTTGAATATAGTTGAGGTTATAGCTGTTTTGTATTTACAAAAGACATTATGATCTTTCATTCTGATAGAATAATAGGCCTACCTACATGTAGATATGATATTTAAGAACATTAGAAACGTTACCAGGGATTTGACGGATAGTTTGTTTCAACAAGTTCATTCCAAAATTCAGGCATATTTCATTTGTAAACCTTTGCAATGTTGCAAAATGAGCAATTTTACTCACTGCTAAAAATCTACGACTATAAAAGGTTGTGTTTTTGTGTCGCCCTTTCGGAGAAAAGGCGATACATACTGGATTCCTACCAGTTCTTGGGCGGAAAATGAACATTTTTGTATTTATTGTAGCAACAAATACTAGTAAACCCATAAAATTTTCCAAGGATAAACTTAGGTATTGTGACATTGTAAACTTATCAGTTTAGCGACTTCAGTAGCTTGTTTATAAATGAGGCCAGAAAAGGGGTACAATTTCTCTCTTTAAAGCCACATCGGGCAACCAATTATTGGGCACTCAACTTTGTGCAAAGCACTATTCCCAACAAAGATGTTTAGTGCTTGTTTTACTATTTTAAATACATGTACGAAAAAAAACCAATAAATGTAAGTATATTCCATTCAAGATACACACCATTTAACTTGCATTATTTACATTTGAATGTAGTGTTCATGTTCAGAAGGATGGAATATGAACAGTAATGATTTTTCTTTCTCATGCTGATCCTTAAAAAAAGAAAAAAAGGGGAAGCCAAAATAAAAAAATAAGCGTCTTGTGAGCCTTGAACCCTGTCCGCGTGGATGACAAACTATGATCATAACCACTCGACCAATTCTGACAACTGCTTTCTACCGTCGTATTTAAAACTAGTTATCTCATATCGATTTTATTACACCTCATTCGTTACACGGTCTATTTATGTTAAAATTGTATTTCTTGAATATACTTACTTTTACACATTTTTATTCAAATAATTATATATCTGACATAGTTTCGTTCACATTTTCTGCAATATCGATATTCAGTGTACCTTTACAAACTGAACCCCTGCTTTTATCTCAGCGCATGCGCACTAAAATCAGAAAAACCCCAACTGCTGGCAGCTTAGGTTATAAATAGTAACACAATAGAGACTGAAGTGATTTAAGCGGGATATTTAACAAATATGAGAAGTTTGAGTTTCCTATTTAGTCACTTACACCGAAAGAACAATCGTCCCAGTGACACGGTTGCGTAATCTAGGACCTTGAGTACGGTATAAAGCCTATGCGGTACGAAACATAAAAACGCCCGAAGATCTGGTAGCGCCCGATAACTGGTAGGAATCCAGTAGGGATCGCTTTGTCCGTCCGTCGGTCCCTCCATCACACAAACTTAATGTTGGCTATAACTTTGCCATTTCTTAAGATTTCTTCATCAAACTTTACAGTTGTATTGCTTATGACAAAAGGGTCATGATGCCGCCAGATTTTGTAGGTTAAGGTCATATTTGACAGTTATGCCCCTTTTTGTACTTTTGTCACGAAAACTTAACTTTGGCTATAACTTTGCCATTTCTTAAGTTTTCTTCATCTAACTTTCAAATTGCATTGCTTATGACATTAGGGTTGTGAGGCCTCCAAATTTTGTAGGTCAAGGCCATATTTGATAGAGTTATGCCCCTTTTTATACTTAGATTTTTGCTATAACTTTGCCATTTATTAAGATTTCTTAATCAAACTTTCAAATTGTATTGCTTATGTCAAAAGGGTTGTGATGCCGCCAAATTTTGTAGGTCAAGGTCATATTTGACAGAGTTACGCCCCTTTTTGTACTTAGATTTTGTCACGAAAACTTAATGATGGCTATAACTTTGCCATTTCTTAAGATTTCTTCACCAAACTTTCAAATTGTATTGCTTATGACATAAACGTCATGATGCCGCCAAATTTTGTAGGTCAAGGTCATAATTCACACAGTTATGCCCTTTTTTGTACTTAGATTTTGTCACAAAATTATTGGTTATTCTGACAAAGCGTAAGAGGGCGACACAAGTGTTCTACTGAACACCCATCTAGTTAGTTGTTAAGTATAGAAGAAAAAACAAGTTCTTGGACAAATGAAATTATAAAATTGCAGTGCTTTGTCAGATGGTATAACCAGTATTTTATCATTACTCTTCTTACTATTCTAGTTGCTGTTGTTTATCAGTGGATCGCGGGACAGATACCGTGAGATACGAGACCTCTACTCAATAGAGAAGAACCTGAATGCCGTCATTGAACAGTGTAACAAGAATGGACTGTCTACAGCAGAGGTAGCCCCACACAGCGTTGTTCTGCCGTACGACTCGCTTCTGGTACTGGTGAGTACGAGTTTGTACTGTAAAAAGCTTTATATTCATTTATATGTTTAGAAATCTTTTAAGATTCATTTATTAGAGTGATGGTGTGGGGATAAATTTTGTTCTTAATGAATTAAATGTTAATAATTCCTTAGAATGTACTGCGTTTGTATTTTGCATTTTGTCATAAATTTTAGCGCAAAATTAAGGTAGATTTAATGGAAAGTCTTTATTTCTATACAGATTGAGCATTTAAAGGCATGTGCTGATATTGCTGCAAGCAGACCTGTCAACTGGCAGAAGTATTGCTCCGCAAATCAAGGTAACATCTGTTTCATAGGTATTAGTGTTGTAAATTCAGCGCTTCTTGCTGGTGTTTGTATTAACCATCATCTAGCTGATACTTTCAGCTTCATACGATCAGAATGCTCACAGTACAGCCTGGCCAAGGTCAGGCACTCTTTTAGATCTTTAGGTCTCTGTGAACCAACTTTAAAGAATAAATGAACCTCACTGGTGTAGCCTTCACAGTTTGTTTGATAACCCAGAAGATCAAGGTTTAATCACTAGTCACACCACTTCAGGTTTGATCATGGATAATACACCTGATGACATGCACGCATCATGCCACCTAGATAAAGAAAAACATGTACCAGTAATGAATGCTGTTGGTCCTCTCTCTAACGAGCAATTTGTTCCATCATGTGCAGTTATTAAATTTTGAGAACATGTTTTGCAATCAAGCTAAAACTAGTTTAACCGAAAATTATAAATTCTGCTGTCCATCTTAAAGAACTTTCGTTACAATTTTACATTTGAATTTATTTTTTCAGGAGTTTTACCCTTCTTAGTAAAGGCAAGTATCTCCCTAGACGAGGGTGTGGCCCCTACACTTCTCCAGTTGTTACAGTGCGCTATATGCGGGACAGCCATCGTCAAGGCACCACAGTCACAGGAGCCAGCCTCCGGAACGTCACCGAACAAACAGAAGAAGGACAAAGACAAGGATAAAGACAAAAATGATGGTAATGTCACAGTCAGTCAGTTTATCTAAGAAATGATATACATTTTAGCTGTATTCAACTTGTAATAAACCACAATTTGGAGTTCTGATTGGCTGTAATAAACCATGATAGCTGTATTCTATTGTCTGTTTTGGTCATAAAAGATTCATTGAAATATTTTTACTTTGGAGAAACAATCACAAAATCTTTCATGAGCCAACATGTACAATTCACATATTAACACAAAGTTTTTTCATTGTTTATAGACTCTGATGATGGCCAGAAGCATGATGAGTCACTGTGTGTCACTTTGATACAGCTGTTGAACAAAACTTTAGATAGAGACCTGATGATGCACTTTGTGAGAACTTTCCTGCTCGAGTCCAACTCCACATCTATCCGCTGGCAGGCTCACTCTCTTATACATCAGATTTACAAGTAAGTTCATAGGAAATTGTACGCTATTTGTAGTTGAGAACTTTATACTTTTCTTTCTTCCACATCTGATTGATAGGTACCTGTAATCCATCTAGAGGGAAGGGAGGCAACTGCTGTGTAATTTTGCAACTAAGGGAGCCGATTGCTGTGCAAGTTTACAACCAAGGGATGCAACTGTTGTGCAAGTTTGCAACCAAGGGAGGTAGCTGCTGTGCAAGTTTGCAACCAAGGGAGGTAGCTGCTGTGCAAGTTTGCAACCGTGGATGCATCATAAAATGTGACCAAATGGAATTGAAATACTTACTAATAGGACTAGAGTACTCAAGATTCTATCATATGCTTTTCCTGAGAGTATGAATAAGTGCTAAATGTGTTTCTTAAATTATGATGGCCACTTGGAAGGGTAATGCTAGTTTAAATGACTAACTATTGCGTATTTTATAGGAACTCCAATTTACAAGAGCAGGAAGGGGTGTTAGATCAGATGTGGACATTGTGGAAGGAGTTACCGTTGTATGGCAGAAAAGCGGCACAGTTTGTTGACCTGATTGGCTACTTTGTATTAGTCACATCACAAACATCAGAAAAGAAGGTAAAAATACCCATAGGTCTTATAATACACAGTTTAACATGGTGTTTGCAATAGAGAGAACATCACGTTTTCATAACTCCTTTCATCAGTTACACATGTTTTCATTGTATCTTGTCTGCGGCTTACAAGAATTTGTTTTAAAAGCCTAAATGTTCTTTGTAGGCAGCAACTGAAATGTAATGTAAATACATCGTAATCCATGGGCATCAAAGATTGTGGATTGTTAAAAAATGTAATTTTGTGGTCACTTGCTTTCATTGATTTATTTTTTTTATTGAAAGTGGTTATGTTATACAGACTTTTGTTGAAATCTTAAATTCATTGATAAATCCATGAAAATTAGTGCTCCACAAAAATTACTGTTTTTACAGTATACTGATGCAGTGAATATATTTTCAGACTAAAGAATACTTGGACAGAGCCATTGATTTACTGAAAGATGAAAACCAGATTCTGGCCAACCATCCAAATGCCCAGATCTATAAGTAAGTATTTGTTCTCTTGGTTACATCTTGTCACATTTTTTGTACTTATAAAACCTAAATCCTAATAGAGATAAATTATGCAGGTATGAAGTTAATTTTGGCCTACCTTGAAGTTAAATTTGAATGTGCTTCAAAGTTTGATTTTTGTATGCCTGGATGTCTGATATGTTTCTGCGCAGAAGTCTGATTTGGTCTGCGTAATACCAGTCTGCCTGGGATTCTAAATTAAGTCTAATTTTAGTCTACGCTACAATCTGAATTGAGTCTGCCCTGAAGAAGTCTGATATTAGTCTACACTGTTTGCGTTTGAGCAGGCAAATTTTGACTTGTTGCATGTGAGACTGTCAACTAAGACTGTCTTTTAATTATTTACATTAATTTTTCTAATGCATTTTGTAGAATCAGATCTTTGTGTATATTAGTTGATGTATCGACGACTGAAGTGCCATTTCCTGGTGTGATGGTCAATTAGACATAACTGTGGTCCTAACCGAAGTTTGAGAAACTTCAAGTCAAAATATCCCAACACTTCAAAGTCTCGTGTTTTAATCCTGTCCATGTTTTGTTTTCAGTATGTTACAAGGTCTTGTAGACTTTGATGGGTACTACCTGGAGAGTGACCCATGTCTCGTCTGCAACAATCCAGAAGTTCCTTACACCGTATGTACACCTCTTTATTTCCATATACTCTTTACAATTTTCAAATTCTTCTATAATGTGTGATACATATACTCACAGGTAGAAGAAACACATCTTCATTGTTAACTTTGAGGCGAAACTTGAAAAGTAGTCACATGGATCAGCGACATATGTGAAATAGTATATGTCTCTGTTTGAAGGAATTATTTTGTGGTAATTTTATGCAGGCTGAAAGGAAATTACACTTTACTACCTGCATGAAAGAATTATATACTGACATGTTTCTATGACCAATGAAACTGAAAGGTTGCGTTTATTTTGCTGTTGAGTATAGATATAGAGCTGTATTCTTTGGTGTTTATTTCAGAGTCTCAAGCTTTCAAACATTAAGGTAGATTCCAAGTTTACGACTACGACACAGATTGTGAAGCTTGTAGGCAGCTACACCATCTCCAAGATCTCACTGAGAATCACAGAACTCAAGAGAACTAAAATGGTAAGTGAATTTATTTGTATTATGTAAAGCTTCAAAGTTGGAAAAAAGGCATTGTCTGTTTGTGCGAGTGTCTCTGTTGTAAGTTGCAGTAATTATTCATACAACAACTCTGTCAACAACAAATGATGGTTTTAAATTAGAATATTTTAATGAATGAAAATAAGACACAGATGATGATGCAAGCAGACAAAAACGGAAAGTCTGCATTACAGACAGTTTTACCTTATATACCTGCGCAGCTGCCAAAAATTCCAAGTATTACATAATTCCACGTAATTAACTGAGCGTCCTGAACAGTACCTTTGTTATGTCACTCGGTAACTGCGTGCTGACAAAGTTGAAAATAAATACAGTTTATTTCTTAAAGGAAATGATCAATCTTATTCAAAGTTCTTGCTAGGAAATATTCAATGCATTTTACAGGATACAACAATATGATAAAATTAATACAGGCATGATAAAGGAGTTATGGTAATTGTAAGTGGAATTCAAGATATATTAATGATACACAACAATTTTGCAAATTTCTTCTAAGAATCACTGTAATAATTCTGCTTAAAAGTGCTTGTCATAGAAGTTTACAAGGTATTTGACAAAATAACTTGAAGCTTGGTTTATGTACAGGTGAGAGTGATGAACATTTACTACAACAATCGTACAGTACAGGCAGTGGTTGAACTGAAAAACAAGTAAGTTTTATATAGCAGACACTTTTTAAGTAATTTGACCTCAGACTGTAGGAGTTACTTTGTCCGTGATGTAATTTTTGCTACCATTAGCAAAATTAAGTAGAAGTCACAATTCAAAGATGTCCTGAAAACAGATACTAAGTGCTCTTGACAAATGCAGATTATGGTTGAAAATACATTACACTAAAAGAAAAATTTATGAACCTGAGACTGCTTAATAAACCTGATGTGAATATTTCCCAGTTTACAATTAGATCTGTTTCAGCAGTGTACAAAGTCGCATGCTGCTGTTGTCCATCTGTCTGTTAAATTTTCCTTAATAGCACTCTACAGGTCCCAATGGATTTTTACAAGAATTTGCTCAAAAGATTGCCTGCAACCTGAAGATATGTGCCTGCAACCTGTAGATTATCTGTATAGAAGTTGAGCCAAGAAATTTGCCTGAATGTAAAAACCTGATAACATGCTACAGTTGACTTACCTGTTAAGGTCTGTGGAGGATTTATATAAAAATTGGCCGCGCAAAACAACCTTGCTAAACCAATTTTTAACTATAACTGCAGGTCACATTTTCCAAGAAGATTGTTCACAAATTCCTGCTCAAACAGTCCAGAAGATGTCGCCTGGCCCTTTTTTCCTGCATTCTATATCAAGATAACAAATTTTTTCATTTTAGAGGACGGACTTTGGACAAAGCCAGAAGTGACACTAACAGTGGCAAAATGAGTCAAGGTAGTTTACCCCTTACCCAGCTAAATTTCAGAGCGACAATACCATTAAAGATTTATAGAGTACATTGTTTCTGATGGAATAGGGAACAGTAATAGATATATAAAGTTGTAATTCGTATGTAGTGAAAAAGCAAACAAGTGTGACAGTGTATCTGTTTGTCACATTGTTTTCATAGTAAAAATAAAATTAATTAATTTTCATTTCATTAAAACAAATTGCAACGTTGCTCACTTGAAATCACTAGTTCCCACGATTTGGCTCAACGGTTTCCAAATCTTCATGTGGAGAAATAACTTGAGACGGGCCTAGTCCTTGAAAAGGGTACATTTTTCTTTTTTATGATTTTTTAAAGGGAGCTGTCCATTCTGGGCCTCTTGTTAAGTTTTGGTACCTTCAGAAGATAGAGGTATAGCTTTAAGACATACAAAACTTGTTTCATCTACTCCTACAGACCAGAGAAAACTTTGGCACAAATTGCCAGAAAGATGACACTTTTTTTTATTTTTTTTTATTTCAAAACAACTGGTCAAACTTGATGTCAAGGTAACAAGTTTACCTCATGACCTACATCACAGACAAGAGTACATAAATTTCAAGAGTGTTTGACAATACCCTTTTTACTTAGAATGCATTGATATTAAAGTCCACCTTACCTTGGTGAAACTTTGAATGCTTGTTTACATGATCCCCCCTGTAGGAATAGGGAACAGTGATTTTTAGATATATAAGTTAAGTTTTTTGTACCAGTCCACTTGACTAAACGGTTTGAGATATTAATTTGAAAGTTGGAATACTTGTAAACCATTGTCCAAAACATGGGTCAGGAGAAGGTAATTCAAGGATTTTATTTGAATTATGGCCCTTTTTGACTTAGAACTCAGTTAAAATTTTCATAGTTGTTGCTTCATTTGTATTCTTTACATAGTACTTATGTACCTCACTGAGAATTTAAGCAAGGTTAAGGAAAATGTTTCTGATTATTGTTCAAGCTAAAGTCTGTGTGCCACTGCACCGTCATGCACATTTATCATTCTTGAAGTATTAATCTAGCAGCAGTTTGCTTATTTCAGGGAATCAAACATTTAAGTTTGATAACTCTTGACTAATATCTTGCTACTTGTGGCCCTGTTTATACGAGAGCCTAGTTTCCTTTAAGATTCAAAGTGTTTATTGGCAAGCACTAAAAAGGGGGCGCTTTAAAGTTGTTTAGATAGTATTCTATTTTGCTTTCCTTCAGTGAATACTTTACTAAGAGGAAAAAGATTATCACAGTAATTGTTATCGATATGTTATCTGTATTATATTGCAGGTTGAGTTTCCTATTCCCATAGTAGCATGTAACCTGATGATTGAGTATGCTGATTTCTATGACAACCTTCAAGCTACAAGCGAGACGTTACAGTGCCCACGTTGTAGTGCCTCGGTACCAGCCAACCCTGGAGTGTGTGGAAACTGTGGCGAGAATGTGTTCCAGTGTCATAAATGCAGGTAAAGCAAGCATAAGTGACTTCTTTTTGGGAGCATCAAATGTTTTCCTGACACAGGGGTACAGATGGGAGTATTTTATATGAAATCATGAATTGAAATGCCATGCAATTTGGGGCTGGGACAGAAAGTAGGAGGACTTCACTATTTCTTTCCGTTTGATGCATTCTTATAACTTTCAATTCATTTGGTATTTTTCTCTCAATTTCTATTTCATTTGGTGTGTTCCTGTCAATTTCATTTTCATTGGATATTTCCTATCTACTAGACTTAGTATTTCTTTTCCATTTGGAGCTTTCCTGTCAATGTTTTCTATTTGGAGATGTTCTATCAATTGTATTTCATTTGGATCTTTCCTATCAATTTTATTTCCGTTTGGATCTTTCGTATCAATTTCTTTCCAATTTTGTACTTTCCTATCCATTTCTTTTCCTATCAGTTTTGTTTCCATTTCAGAGCCATTAACTATGATGAGAAGGATCCATTCCTGTGTAATGCCTGTGGATTCTGTAAATATGCCAAGTTTGACTTCACACTGACTGCAAAACCTTGCTGTGCTGTAGATCCCATAGAGAATGAAGAAGATAGAAAGAAGGTGAATAGACATCTTATATCTAAACTTTTAGTGAACTTTTGTGATTGTAAAAAGTACTGTTTGTCGCTACAGTGTTAGGTAATTTTAGAAAGTGGTGTTTAACAAGGAAAGAAGCATGGGGAAATGCTGATAGAAATTAGGCCTACAAAGATTTTAAAGTGGACTGCTATAATAAATGAATTTAGTTATAAGAAATGTAATAGATTGACAATGTATGTACCTGTCTGACATAAATCATCTTTTAGATAATAATTTAAACAAAACTGAATAGGGTTTGATTTAAAGATTTATAAAACATTTCAGGCTATTTCGACGATCAATTCACTGTTGGAGAAGGCAGATAGGATCTACAAACAGTTACAGCTCCATCGTCCGGCACTCGAGAACCTGATGATCCAGGTAGCTGAGCACAGTACAGACAGGCCGGAGGACAGTGTTGGACAGGGAGGAGGGGTGCCTGGATCAGCTGTCAACAAATCTATACAACATCTAGCGCTGAAATATTGTGGAGAAAGCAAATCTTCTTTTGATGAACTCAGCAAAATTATACAGGTAAACTGAAATTGTAAACTATCTTTTGGAATTTTCTTCCAGTTTTTCTGAATTATAGTGAATAATTTGAAAAGAACATGCGGTAATGTTGGTTCCTAGCTCCATTTACTTACTGAGAGTAGAAGTGACAAAGTTGAAACCCATTAAAGTATTATATTATTATAGGACTTGCACAGATTGTTTCGATGATGACTTTGTTACAGTTAAATCTTAAGTTAAAGAAAAAGCCCTGGGATACAAGAAAATGAACCGCTGAAAGTATATGGTGCTTAAAGTTGGGTATTTATGATGAAACTGACAGTTTGATACATTTTAACACTTGTAGCTGGTAAATACAGGAGACTACTAACCCTGGTTTCTCTTTACATAATCAATATCCCCCCCCCCCTTTTTATAGAGTTACAGAAGAGTATTGGAGTCGTAATTTAAATGTTTCGGCAGTTGATCTGAGTTTAAAACTACTTCGATACTTTTACATGACGTATTATAATTATGAAACTAGGTTCACGTTATTATTACTATATAGTGCAGTTATGGCTGACATGTTCTTATGTGCAACAATTAAGACTTGGCAGAGTTATGGTCCTTCAACTTCGACAGATCTGTTCCATTTTCCAAGTGTTGGCACAGCAATGTTTAGTCATCTATAGGAACAACTCTTGTCACTGACACTGTTTACATTTAAAACTTTCTCATTAGCCTGTTTATACACCCTCATTTACAGAAAGTGTTGGCATGTAGAAAGGAGCTGGTAGACTATGACAGGCAACAGAGACAGGCCGTAGCTACCAGCAGCTCTCCTGTCACCAGTCCCAGAGACCCTCCGGTACTAAAACAACCTGTGAAGAAAGTTCAACAATTCAGGTAGGTGTTGTGTTCATAGAAATCTCATCTTGTATAGTCTTTTTTAAGCTAAAGCCTTGGGTTATGTAGATTTGTACAACATTTGAAAAGTCTTAGAATAAATTATCATTAAATTTGAATTATAAAACATCATTTTCCAAAGTTTAGTGTCTGATTCATTGTACTTCAGGTGTTCAATAAAATCCAACATTGCTTGTCAGCCAGTGATCCTATCATTGCATTAGCTGTGGATCACTGTAACAGGTGGCTAATCAGTCAGTCGGTGCATGTTAAGTGTAAATGTTTTCAGCCCTTTAAAAAGTTAATGGTACTATCAGAATAATTTATTGAATTCTATTTTAGAAATTGAACAGGAGAAGTGTTAATACTTTTGAAAGAGAGCTTTTAAGTATACATTTATTACAGTAGTAGAAACTTTTATTTTACATCTATTGCGGACTTAACTTCATGCAACTTATATTAATACTTCAAATAACTGCTTCTTGGAGTTCTAACCGGCACCCGTGCCAAACGAGTGTATTGTGGAGGCCTTGTCAAAGTTTATGTTATAAAGTCAGACCATAAATGAAGGTATGCTTAATAGGGCATTTGAAAATCTTTATGTATTATTTACAGAGACAAAATCCAACCTGCCTACAAAAGGTATCTTCCTGATAGCATGTTAAGATCGTTATTAAAATCGTTTCATACACGTCAAAGAAAGTTACACAGAGCCAATTAAATGTGGACGTTTTTGACAGAGTTTTGAAAATTATTTTGCTGTATATTTTCAGTGGTAAGCCTAGCAACTGTTTTGGATGTGCGAGTGCAGCTGTGGAGCACTGTATAACATTGTTACGAGCTCTTGTGACCAACACTAATCTCAGACATACACTGTGTAGTCAGGTTTGTACTTAGTAATTCTCTGGTCAGCTGTCAGTTTAAAGGAACGGGGTAGTAATTACTGTTTAAAGCCCCCTGATAGCTTTATATATTACAATATATTCATAGCATTTAAGTTATTAAGAAAGACGTCTTTCTGGTGAATTTGATCATTATTTGTTCAAAAGACATGCCTACTGTTCTTTTAATGTTGATTTTGAAATACCTGAATGTTTATCTATTATCAACTTTTTTCAGATCATATTGTAAAAATAAGAAATGCTGCCTGACAACACATGTCAAACAAATTAACAAATAGACAGATGTTCAGCAAGATGCTTTTTGAATTGAAACAACACAGTTCTGTCCGAGTAATGAAGATATTCATTTTAAGAAAGAGCTAAGTTTGTCGATAAGTGCGATTTGTTTAACTCTAGTTTTTCACTACAGGGTATGATACAGGAGTTGATAGACTTCAACCTTCGTCGAGGCACCCTGCATGTGAGGTCAGAGGTCAGATCTCTACTGTGTTTACTGACCAAGGATAATCGGCGTGGTACGGAGGAAATGAACAACATTATAATGACTCGTATATCAGCAGCAGTGAAAGGACATCTGTCAAACCCAGATCTGGTAAGCGTCACTATAATTGTGTTTATGAGCTACAATGCAAGAGCCTTGTGGTGTTACTACACATATTGGTCATGATCATCCAGTACATCCACAGGGATCATTGTGTCCACAAAGTCAGATATTTGCATTCACACTGTCGCTGTTCACTGAACTTAAACCACACTGTCGCTGTTCACTGAACTAAAACCACACTGTCACTGTTCACTGAACTAAAATACACGTCACTGTTCAATGGCTACACACTGTCACTGTTCACTGAACTAAAATCACACACGCTTCACTGAACTAAAACCACACTGTCACGTTCAGTGAACTAAAAGCACACTGTTTAATGAACCAAAGCACACTTGCTGTTACTGAACTAAAACAAGGTGTAATATTAATTTCAGTCAGAAAATGTTTAGTGAGAAGCTCTGTAGTCAATCTAATGGTACATGTATTGCCCAAAATGAAGAATGGACAACTCGGTTTTAGAAATTTTGGGGAATAGAATTTGAAAAGACTTGTTCTAAAGATTTATTGTTAATCTGTTGTTTGTTTACCAGGGTTCATCTGTGAGACATGAGATTCTGTTGCTGGCTAACTCTCTTAAACAAGAAGATACATGCTGGGAATTCAGGGTCCGATGTGGTAAGTTCTCTTTTATCATATATAATATCATTCCACAAGTTTACAACAACAACACATGGAGTCTGATTTGAATCCATACACTCAGTTCCCTTATCCAGCGCAGAAAACCTAAGAACCAATAACTTGTAATTCAGTTTTTGTTTTCAAATGATAATATTTTTTTCTCCTCTTTTTAGCCCAAAGTTAAGCAAGTTTGATTCTATGAATTTCCTTTGTCCGTTCACCTTAAGTTTAAGATGTTTACATTCTTACATGAAAATTTGTACAGCAATCTTAGTCAAACCTAAACACAATGTAAACTGTTTAGAATGATCTCGGAGGAAGTTTTTGTGGAGTCCTTGGGGGGGGGGTATAACCTCCTCAGGACCAGAGGGTCCTGGGTTTGATCCCCACCAGGGCCAAAGTAGTGGTGGTAGTCCTTAGGCAAGACACAGATAACTCCACATTGTTGCCTCTCTCTCTCTCCTGAGGTTCGTTCCATCTGGAATGGGTCTGGAGAGTGATTGATATATAGTGTAAGAAATTTGTTTGCAATGGTGAGTTAATAAATAAGTTTTAATGAAAATGCAGTCCTAGTACTGAAAGAAAATGATGTAATGTGAAATAAAAACAGAACTTAAACAATTTTACAAAGAGGTAAAGAAAGATTGCCATTTTGTTTCAGTGATGCGACTATTCCTGATGGGTATGCAGTTGAAGCAACCTGTAGTCATGGAGAGTGTAACATTACCATGTCTGAGGATACTACAACATCTGATTCGACCAGACAAGACTCAGTTGGCTAAGGTAGGTCATAGGTTTTGAATAATCCTTGTTACACAGAAACAGTAATGTTATTGTAAATTGGGTTATTTTTGTGTGATGAAAATTTCGCGATTTGTGAGCAGATGAGAATTTTAAATTCTCAAAAGGAAAATTTTCTAATAGTTAATCTATGTGGAAAGTCTTAGAATCTTTTGCAAGATTTTTAAATTAATTTAGCGAAATGGAAAATCTGCAAAAATCATGAAAATTAAATCATTGTAAATAATACCCAATTTACTGTATGTATAAAATGGGACAAAATGTCTTTAGATTCATAAAAAGCAGCATCAGTCGTATATGCATTAAAAATGACTTTGTTTGCTTCTTTAGTAGACAATAAAAATTGAACACTCAAAATACAGACAAGGCAACTCAGTCAGTGGTGACTTAGGCCAGTGAGAGAAAAAACACATTTAGTCATTTTGACTAGAAAGGACTAAGATCAGCCTACATTGCCTTTTAATAGGTGACTTTAAGTGTAGAAACAGTATATAGTTTACATACAGTAGGGCTCAATTATTTAGTGATGTCTTCTGCAGGATGGTAGTCAAGAACAGCCAGGCGCGAGTTCTGTGATGGCGCTACCACCAGAGTTACATGTGAACAGTGCCGAGTGGCTCACCGGTAACCATAAATACTCATACCAGAACTGGAGGAAATGTCTCCCTGCACAACAAGGTAAAATATGTAAAGAACTGATATATTTTATAATAATATGGATGTTACATAGATAATATAGGATTGTCTACACTTCAGAGATGATGATGAAATAGGAAAATGCGCTTTTGGCAACGTCGGTTACCTCTGCAGTTGAAAGAATCAGGGGACCGCCTGTCACTTGCAACAAAATGCATCTTGTTATGCTTGTAGTAGTTATATATCACACTGTTTCATAAATGTAACCAGTTTATTTCAATATTTTCAGTCGCACAACAGACGACACCAACAGTTGAGAAGAAAGAGGAGATTACAGACAAGGCACCAGAAAAAGATGCAACAGTTGAGAAATCTGAAATTCGTGCCAGGTACTTAGAGGAGAAATATGCCACCAGGTGGCGCCAAAAGATGTGGAAAGTTCCCGGCGTACCACTGAAGCTGACGCAGACAACCTGGCTCCAGCAGGCAATGTTTTCGCCATCGTCCCAGTCTGCTCGGCAGACTGCTACCAGGGTGGTAGAGTATATCGCCCAGGTGCCATCGAGAAAGAAAGAGATTGTCGATATGCTTACAGGGTGAGTTGTACCATCACGTTAGTATATGAGAAATATATTTCAAGAAAAATTATCCTCCTAGTTTGAGAGACAAACCTGTTGAAAATCAAATTTCATGGTGAGCTATTGTGACTGTCTTATGTCCGTCAACAATTCGCCAATTTCATTCGAGTTTTACAGGATTATTGCAGACATTCTGTGTTCACTCAGGTGAGTGATAAAGGACCCTCATGGAAGGCCCTCATTAAATCTTTTGGCTGTAACAGCTAGAGCAGTAACTTTTGGCCTACAGTTAGGAAAGATATTTAGAAGTAAAACAATATAACATGTCATTTCTTTTGCAGATGTTTGGACCAGGTTGGAAAGGCAGGAGAGTGTGCCCAAGAGTTCCTTGCTCTCTATGGTAGAATCATTCAGCCCACACACTGGAAACATTATCTAGCCATCAAGGGTGTGTTACTCAAGCTTGGAGATCTTATCACAAAGGTATGTCTGTTGTGTTTGATAGTGTAAGTTATGTACTAAAAATGTCTGAATTCTTAGGAAAAGTTGAATGAAATAAAGCTAAGAATGCAATGAAAACTCAAGCTCCATGCATTTGAATGTGAGATTTCTGCTAGTAGATTTCAAGATTCTAGAATGCCTAACCTTAGTAACCTGTGAATTTGAACCCAACTTGTGTGTACATTTCAAGACCTCCAACCTTCATCTGAACTTTGGCACAAATTTAAAACCAAACTGATTTCATGTATGTGTAATACTAGTCTGCTGGACACATTTTGCTACAAGGTTAACTCTTTGTTAATTACTTGACTGTGTACAATTTAGGAAGTCCGTTTTATTTTATAGGAAGTTGAGAAGCTGCAGTACCTGGAGGAGACAACCTTGAGTTCAGATCTAGCACAAGGTTTTGCCCTGAAATCACTCACAGGTAAGTTTATTGGTGTTTAGTGTTTTCATTACAGATTGTGTTTGCATGTGTAAGCTGCCACCCAGGTCAGACTGATAAGGTTTCTTACTCTTTAAATTTCTAACCATCTATCAAATTTAGGGTCATGGGTTTGAGCCTGCTTCATACCTGACTGTTGTGTGAGAAAGATTGACATTATCCTTCAGAGGATTATTGTCTGGTAAATGGTCCTTCCCAGGCAAGATAGTAGGTAAACTCTCCTGTAGGTAAATGAATATTGTGGAAATAGGTGTCAAAACCCCGAAAAATGTGTGATAGTTAGGTTATACAATGTCATTTAGTTTATAAACCGATTTTTTGAAATACTTTAGAAATAGCTGTCAAAAGCAAAGAAAAAATTGTATACCCTTTTCATTGGTTAGAGTTCTATGCAGTCTGTAAAAGTCTACAGTATTTACTTACCATTGCGCTGAATTTCAGTTTTTCCTCCTATTTAATAGTAATGAAACAGTCAAATTAAAAGATAGGCAAACCATTATTTATTTTTTTTAAGTTAGTATTGTTTGGATAACGCTATGTTGTAAGGGAACTAAAAGGGGAGAATCAAGTTTCTGGTTAATATGAAATCATTTCCATAAAATAGCATGTTCTTTTACAGAGTTACTTCCCTTTTTTCAGAGTTACTGTCCCTGTTTGTGCAGCAGAAGGAGATAAAGCAGCACTACAAGAACAAACTTGTGGGCTATGTGTTGAATGGATATCTCTCCCTGAAGAAACTGCTTGTCCAAAGAACTAAACTGATAGATGAAACACAAGATAAACTGTTAGAACTGCTGGAGGAACTTACAACAGGTTACTGTTTTTTGTATACGGTTACCGTAAATTTGAAAAAATTTCTGCAACAAAAATTTCACAATTTGTGACCAGAAAGATTTATTCTCTTATACTCTATTCATGAAAGGAGAATTTTCTAATAGTAAATCTATGTGATATGAATCTTTCATGAGATTTTTTAGATTTTGAGGCACATGTTATGTCAAGTTACCACAGTTTTTGCTATTATAGGTACTGAATCAGAGACCAAGGAGTTCATGCAAGTCTGTGTACAGACTATACAGAAGTACCCACTTGATGACAAAGTGTCACCTGTCTTCATATTTGAGAGACTTTGCAGTATTATATTCCCTGTAAGTATAGCTCTGCTACTGACATGAATATGTGAAAAAGTTGGCAATTTCTTACTGAAGATGAAGTCTAGTATGTCTGTCTCGGTGGTCGAGTGGTTAAGAGTCACGGACTTGAAGTCACTGTTACCTCTCATTGATTTAGGACCATGGGTTCGAGCCCTGCTATAGACCATGTCTCTGTATGTGAAAAAGACAGCAGTTTCTTATAGAGGATAGGAATCTAGTACTAGTTCATCATAGGAAAGATAATGAGATAAAACGCCCATTTGTGAAAATGACCAAAATACAGTTGGAATCGGTGTAAAACTCCTACAGCAATACTTGAGAGCCATTTACGAGTTGAGAGAACTTGTGCCATGATCAAGCTAAAATAAGTCGGTGTACAAATATTAAATATAAGATTTCCATTACAGGAGGAGAATGATGTGGGAGATTTCTTCATGATCCTTGAGAAAGACCCGCAGCAAGAGGACTTCCTGCAGGGGAGAATGCTGGGTAATCCCTACAGCTCTAGTGAGGCGGGGCTTGGACCACTCATGAGGGACGTCAAAAATAAAATATGTCAAGGTTTGTTCATCATCTAAAATAAAATGTGCTGTTTTTGCCCATTTTGCCGGTGTTTTAAATGAGAAAAAGGGGTAACGGGGGATTTCTCAAGTTTGGCCGTTATAACCCTTTTAATTGCACTCACCAAGTAAATAAACTTGAGAGGTATCTGTAGGATACCATATCACGTATATGTGATTACCCAGTTGATGTTCCGGATATAATCCTTGAAATTGTAGATTGAATATTTTAACCGCACAAGATTCAACATGGCGGATCAGGCAAAATGAGGCACAATAAAAGTATCCATAAATGTGACAACCTTGATGCATTTAAAAACATCTAGTAGTCTAAAAGTTGATTTTTCAGGGGGTTTTTATGCTAGAATAGCCCCTGTTTAATTTATAACATCGCAGAATCCCTAGATAAACCAACCGTCTCGGGATTCGCAGAGTTATAATGACTCACTATAAGCACTCCTGATCAGACAATCTCCTGATACCATTTTGCTTAGTAATGCAAAAATACCAAACTTGGAAATAATTTTGTGTTTGAACCTCTCTGACTGTTTAGCTAATGTATATTGTTACAGTGATGTGATCAAATTATTGAATTCTTCATACAGGCATAGGGGGCAAGGTACATAAAAGACAATTATACCTTCTGAAGTCGTTTCAGAGCCCTGTTCTAATTAAAACTTTGGGTGGAAATGACTATATAACCACTGAAGGTATTGTGCAAACATAATAGCAAGTTGGTTATTTTCGCATGACAAAAATTACCAATTTGTTAGCAGACAGGATATTGATTGTGAAAAGAATCGTTTGTGAGATTTTGAAGTAAGCGAAGTGGGAAATTCAAGAAAAATAGCAAAAATTAAAATATCATAAATATTATGCAATTTACAGTAAAGCACAAATTTAGAAATACATTTTTTTACTCTACAGATTGTGAGCTGGTTGCACTGCTGGAGGATGACACTGGAATGGAAGTAAGTTACCTGAATTGGAATTTACTTAAATATGATAAGACAGTTGTATTAACATTTAGCAGATGATATTATGTCTTGAGTGGTTGTTGAAAATATTACATAAATAAAGTAGGCTGGTACACATGAGGTCAAGCTACAACTAAAATGGTTATCTAGTAATGAAATATTCTACTTTTCAAATGTAAGGACTTACAAACATCAAATCTTTCTCTCCTGTACCAAAATAGGCAATTCCATTCTCACAACTATAATTATAGTATTGTAATAAAATACTGTAAATCTAGTAATTTTCGGGGAAAACTGACACTTTTAGCAGACAGACTTATTCACATTTTAACAGGACATTAGAATCTCTCTTATAGTAAATCTATGTGAAATGAACCTTTGAAGACTTTTAAATTAGCAAAGTGGGAAAATTTGTGAAATAGCAAAATTAAATAATCACGGATTTTACCTATTTACAGTATGTATCAAAATTCAATATCTGCAATGATTATTACAGTAGAGTATGTAGTGTATAGCTACAAAAAGTTGCAGTAGCATTGGAGGAATAGTAATGACATCACGAGCCAAGCTGAGGATAACCATGTGTTGTATTAATTTTTTCTTACAGTTACTTGTGAACAAGAAGATCATCAGCTTAGATCTACCAGTGAAAGACGTCTACAAGAAAATCTGGTCACCAGAACACGGCGAGGTTTGTACTCTTGTCCATTTTCAATTTCAAATTGAAAGAAACATCCAAACTATTGGTTAAAATCCATACACCTACAAAGAAGCCTGCCAAACTAACCATAAATAGTAAAACTTGATATTTTTCATGTGCGGTAAAAAGTGTTAGCATTATTTTATTGCAGAAATGCTTTGTCCTCCCCTCTTTCCCTCTTGAAGTGTAATATGTAAAACATGCATTGTATTTTTTTTGAAATTACTGAGTGAAATAAAAAAGAATTGTTTATTTACCTATCAGGGAGAGCCGATGCAGATTATCTACCGAATGAGAGGACTGCTCGGCGATGCTACAGAGGATATGGTTAACTCCCTTGATACAAACACACAGGAAGACATAGACAAGGAAGAGGTGTACAGAATGGCCAACGTGCTCGCTACATGTGGCGGTCTCAAAGTCATGTTAGACAGGTACGCAGAAGTGTTGATATGTTCGAGTTGGTTTGTCTTCCGGGCAACGTAGCTCTAATCAGATTTGTTTGGTTAATATAATTGCAATATACATGAATTATAGGACTTACTTTCCTTTTGCATCACATCTATCATATTATGGCTTGATTTTAAAGCCTTCGCCAAAGTCACCATTGAGTTTAAATGGCTGCTGCACCAGACAGATTGAAAACATGTGAACAGTTTAAGCTTACCATATACCTTACTGTGAAATGCTTATTTCAGGTTGCAATCTATCAAGGATCTAGTCCTAGGCAAGCCTTTGATGCTTGTTTTACTGAAGCTTTTGTCATTTGCTGTAAACGTGAAAGCAAACCGTCAGGAGCTGATCAAACCGGAGCTGAATGCAATCACCGTGATGCTCGGAGCACTAAATCTGGCCTTGTGGACAGAGCAGGAGAGCGGCTCCACGGCAACCAAAGGACAGACTATTACGGAACAGATCCTGCAGATCATGGAAACAATCCTGATGGAGGCCAGTTCACAGTCGATTGATAAATATGCTGTAAGTGTTGAAAGGATAAGCTTAAAAAAAGTTATTGGTAAAATTTCTTTATCGTAGTGTTATCGCCATTTTAAGGGCCAGACATTACTTATTTATGATACCTTCCTTCTAAGCACATTTACCTACTGAATCCTATCATTTAATACCAGACACCTGCAAGGTATAAATATGGAAACCATTTTTAACTAGCTGGCGAGTCACCAGTCATAACGGAATGTCTCCTGCTTGAATTCGAACCTTACCTCCTAAATTGTATATAAAATTAATTTAATAGTGGAAATGAACCAGTCAAAGACGGATTTACAGGACTAGCATTTTACTAACACGATTTTGCTGTATGAAAATTAACAGATTAGTAATTGTACCTTTCTAGGAGTTTTCGAAACTATGTGGAGACAAGGCCCAGGTGATGATGTTACTGGAACGTATAAACTCAGCATTCGTGCGAGCAAACACCAGCGTACTGCAGGCACTTATGAGACTCATCCCATTCCTGGCGTTCGGAGAGGAGGATAAAATGTTAACGCTGATAAACCACTTCAAACCTTACATGGACTTTAGCAAGTCAGTCAAATTACATTCTCAGCATGCTTTTACTTCTTGTTAACTTATTGTTAACCCAAAATTAGCATTTACTTAATATGATGTCAGTCAGTTTTAAAATTGATTGGGATTGTTGAATGTACAGAAGTTTTTGATATAATTATTATACACCCAAGGCTCAAGAATAGAGCTCTTTCAAATATTGTGTCCATGTTCCTTATGCTGATCACATAGTTACGTAAATCATAAAGGACAAGGTTTAGAAAATTGACAGTGATGTATTGCAGTATTTATAAGTTTCTTGCATACTCATTTCTTGTTAACAAAATCTAATTGACTGCTAGAGATTGTCCTTTCAAACTACAGTCTTTCAAACTACAGTCTTTCAAACTACCGTAGATGGTTTGTGCTTGTGAGTACATGTACTAGAAAATTGTCAACTTTAGAGCATAAAAACTTTCTTTTTCGTGTAGGTTTGATGCTGAGCACTCGCAGGATGAGAAAGTTCATTTGGATTGCTTCTGTAATATAGCAGCAGCCATACAGGTAAAATCTATACCCACAGTGTATAGCTTGACCATTAGGCAAATACCATTCACTCAGAGTCTGCACTGGCATTGACACGAGTGTCACCGTTTTTGTTTGGCATTAGTTTCACACATTTAGTCAACTTTTGGTTGAAGATTTGACATCATTGTCACTTTCGGTTGAAGTTTTGGTGCATATCTCTGTGGATAGTGGATACAAATGTCCATGGCTTTTGAACTTTTTTTAAATATCATTAAACATGCTAAAAGGACTGTCAAGTCATTAAATATAAATGTGGAAAAATTAAATTTTCTATAGGGTTCTTATAGTCCAGTTTAAATTTGAAGTTAACTTACACCTTTTCTGTTAAAATTAAAACTGATTTTGAAATTTAAAAGCTTACCTTTCATGCAATATTGAAGTTTGCATTTTGTGCTTGTGATACAAGTTAATTGATATAATATATACATGTATTTTAGAACAATGATAATGGTGTGAGACTGAAGGATATGATTGTGGAACAAGGTGTGGTCAAGATGGCACTTGATTTTATACTCACCCATGCACCTGAGGTTAAAACACTCCTAGCGTAAGTGAAACTATTTTGTTTGTTTACTGAATAGCAGACTGGTTCTGCCAATAAAGAATAGGAAGTTTGAAACTTAGCCTTTTTTGATGGTGTTTTACTTTAGTTTTTACCTGTTTGCTTCAAGTGATTCTGTCTCTGTTATCAGTGCAGATCATGATCAGTGTGACTGTTTTCATCTCATTCTGCACTTCTTGCTATTCAGCCAGCAAAGGTCTTGCGGAGCACCTCTTTTGATATTTACTGGTACTGTCTAAATCAAACGATGTACAAGTCCATGTATAAATATTTAGGCAGATAAACGACCAATGGCAATTATTTGCCAAATTACATATATTTTATTGGTAACTTGGCTGTTTTAAACATAAAGAACACTACTAGTCTTGTTCAATAATGGTAGGTTAAGTTTGCATTTTACTGCCTTTGTAATAGTTTTGTTTTCTATTGACTAGTTCTAAGCTTACATTATCATCTTTTTTTACCAGGACCGACTCGGATATATGGAAAGATTTCCTCACCAAGCCCTCTCTGAGTTACATACTGAGATTTATGACGGGAATCTGTGATGGTCATGAAGCTACACAGGTCTGTTATCTTTTGCTGATTTGGATCTTTACATATTGGATATACTATGTTGCACACCATTCTGTGTCAATCTCTGTGAAATGATTCTTTAGACGCCGAGTTTAACAAACTTACATTGCTACTATAGGCAATTTTAAAATTCTCGTACATGTTAAACAAATTCGAAAACATTTTGATTCTTTTCTCCTTTGCATTAGAGCAACTGTATGTTTTCCTGCCTTATGAAATTATGCTTCAAGGGTAGTACCACATTCTATTGTTTATATTACCATGATGACAGCTAGCACTAAAACGTCTGTAAGAAAGAGCAGGTGTTATGGTTGAATTATCCACCATTACATTTACATGGAGTCATGTCTTGTTCAAAAGTAACTGTTGAATTTGATTTTCTGTACAATGTGGCTGTAAATTGGGTAATTTACGTGATGAATTGATATTCACAATTTGTGAATTTCTCACTTCGCTACTTGAAAAATCTTGCAAAAGATTCATTTCACATAGAATTACAATTAGAGAATTCTCCATTCGCATATTGAAAATTCATGAATAGGGTTGTTGGCTCACAAGTTGCAAAATTTTTGTTACCTGAAAATTACCCACTAAACAGTACATGTTTAATTACAGATGTAATTAAACATGATATACATATTGTCATAAGTGATTGTTTCAATCTTGTTTCAGCTTGAGTTAGGAAACCACTTGATCCCTATACTTCACAAGTTAGAACAGGTATCCTCTGACAAACATATAGGCACTCTAGCAGAAAATTTGATGGAAGCCCTCAAGAAGAATCCCACAGTTGCCGCCAAGGTCTGTACCTCTTCATGACTTTTAGGGTGGTCTAAGGGCATCCTATCTTTGCACTACTGGGTGCTGTTGCTGCTTTGAAGGGGTTCAAATCCTAGTCACAAATAGACTTCATTTTAACAATTTTAACAGTTTAAATTCAAACATTTGTAATATCTAAAGAATTAGTTAAAAGTAACTTGCATTATATAAATAAGGACTGTTTTGTATTGATTTGTTGCTCAGTGTTGTTTTTTCGATACTTGCTATCATAGAAGAAAACAACGTTTTCAGATAGAGGAGGTGCGCCAGCAGACCAAAACTGAGAAGAAAAGACTGGCTATGGCTGTGAGAAAGAAACACCTGGGAGCTCTAGGCATGACTGTAAGTTCAATAAATTAAATATATTTTGTGCTGTATTTTGACAATAGCTGGCTTTTAACCACTTAACCTCTCACTGATTTAGTTTCATAGGTTCAATCCCCTTTACCAATCTTTCTCAGAAGCAGGACAGGAATGTTAAAAAGGGGAGCGTTGGTGTAGAGGTTAAGGTGTCGGCCGCTCAACCCGGAGGTTGTGGGTTCGAGCCCCATTGGGGTCACGACAGTACTTCCTCATATGACACCAGTACTGGTTTTTCCAGGAAGTGGACTCGAGAGTGACTCGATACGCTACAAGCTTTCTTCGCAATCGAGCTAAAATAAATTAGTATAAACTAAACTAATGTTAAAATGTCACTTCATTTCCACCGGGAATCTTTCACAGTTTGGCTTTTTAATGAGTTGTCTATGTAGCTATATGATAAGAACTACTATGAAAATCCAATGTAAGGGTATTTTGAACATCATGATAATAATTATAGAATATTTAGTTTGAAAAAGAAAACACCTTATGGTAAATAAATATGGGAGCTGTATTTGACATGAGGAAAGTTCATCTACTATTTAAGTCAAATTGCTGTTGCAAGAATAATGTGGAAATACTGTTCAAGCATGTTTTATTCTTTTCATTGCAGACCAATGCTAAAGGTCAGGTGACTGTGAAAGCATCAGTGTTAAAACAGATGGAGGATATAAAAGAAGAGACGGGACTCACTTGTTGTATATGTAGGGAAGGGTATAGATATCAGCCTCAAAAGGTAAGTACACATTAAACTCACTTGCTTTACCGTAAATTGGGAAATTTTCACCCGACAAAATTTTTGCGATTTGTAATAGTAAAACTATGTGAAATGAATCTTTCACAACATTTTTACATTTAATTTATTGGGAAATTAACGAAAATAAAGAAAATGAATCACCGCACATATTACCCAATTTGCAGTAATCAAAAAGTGAACCGAATAGCGTGCAGATCATGATCAGACTGCATGGGAAAAGGCAGAATTATTTGCTACATACTAGAAATTAAGAAATACTTTGTGTAAATATTTTTTTGATGTTTGCTAAAGCAATTTTGACAACTTTTCTTACCACTATTCATATTCTGTTTGGCTATTCGCAGGTTCTTGCTATTTATACATTCACAAAGAGAAGTAACCTTGATGATTACGAGAACAAGCAGCGGAAAACTGTTGGTTACTCAACCGTGTCACACTTCAATGTTATACATGTAGACTGTCACACAGCAGCTGTCAGGTACGCACCAAAACACTGTCTTCATGAACACATTTAGTGTTGTTTGGTTATTATTCGGTGCACTAATTGTGGGTCGTTGGTTGAAGCCCCACTGCAGATTTGACTCTGTATGCAATTTAAATGAAACTGACTTTCTGGGGTTAGGTGAACTGTCTAAATGTAAATATCTGAAAATCTATTAAAAAGGTTATAAAACAAATGTAAAGAAAACTTATTTGAATTCGTGATTTTCCAAAAATTTGACATGGTGTTTAGGTGTGTTATTTTCCTAATATGTAACTTGATCTAAATGTGAATTATATTTTGGAATGTAAGTTCAATGTATGTAAGTAAACTCTTGGTCAGAATGAAGTTTCTGTCTTTAGGATTGCTTTCTGCAGTACTACTTTATGTTCTGAATAAAATGTTTTTATAGGATTACTCTGTGAGATGCCACTTTATATTCTGAATAAGATCTTTTTGGAAATATTGTCCCTGATTTCATGTACTTGATATATTTGTCTTGTGCAGTACTGCTTACTAGATCCATACCTGCTATTAAATAGGATTACTACAGCCTAAGAAAAGTTGTTAAAAATGAAAGAAGGCGAAGAATCATTTACCAGTCTTGTAGTCCAGACTATACTAGTGATGTTGTATTTACAGACATGCCCGTGGCAGAGAGGAGTGGGAGAGTGCAGCCCTACAGAATGCCAACACCAAGTGTAATGGTCTGTTACCACTGTGGGGTCCACAGGTCCAGGAGTCGGGGTTCGCAACCTGTCTTGCCAGGTAAAGTAACCGCTCTTTTGTAGCAATCTAATTACATGTATATAGTTAGCTTCTCATTATCTTTTACACATACATGTACATACTTTCTCGTCCCTACCTATTGTTAAAGTGAACAAGCGGCTAACTATTTGATTTGTTTGAATCTGACAATGTCAAAAATACCCCACTTTCAGTAAAAGGAATAGATTTTTAGTAGAAACACGTTTAAAAATCTAATTAACACTGCTTGTTTTGTTTGGTTCTGTATATGTGATAGTAAGTGTTGAGATACTTGGAGTATCAGATTTTGATTTTCTAGTAAGTAGTAATGTAAACTGAAGATGTCTATACATTATCCAACATTAACTCTCACGCCGCTAGGGCCGGGTGATTGTGCTTTTGTGACCAGTGCAGATCATGATCAGCCTGCACGTCTGTGCTGTTTGCACAAGTCATGATCTAAACTCTGCAATTCAGTCAGTATATATCACTAAGCATCCTTGGTAACAATAAATGGTAATGTTAGAATTGAAAGATGCATACGACCATTTCTGAAATAAAGCAGGATCATAAATCTGTGACTAAAACTTAAATGATTATTTCAGACATAACACGTACCTACAAGAGTGCACGGCTGTACGAGATCCAAGCTACATGCTGAACATACATGACCTTAAACTGTTACTTCTGAAGTTTGCTGAGGAGAAGTCGTTCAGCGACGACAGTGGCGGAGGTGGCCGACAGAGCAACATGCACCTGATCCCGTACATCATGCACATGTCTCTATACGTCATTAACACGTAAGCCACTGTTTATTTGCTGTATTTGTGTTATGTGTTTTATTTAGAGTTTCATTATTGGTAGGAGATAATCCATATGACCAATGCCCGCAGATGTTTTTCGGGGAATAATGCAAAATGCATATAAAGTTTAAGTTAGAGAGATTATCTTTATTCTTTTAAATACTAGGTTCATAGAACAGGTAGATGGGACCTTGGTTTAAGGTCTCATTCAAAAGACCGGTAGTAACATTAGTGGTGGAGCAAGGGATCAGACCTGTGATCCCTGGATTACCAGTCAAGCATGTTACACCTAGTCTTACATTTTGTGGACTAAGGACTTCTCCCTATGTTCATGACCTGAAAATATTAGATTTGAAGTTTTTATGGCCTCCCCAAAGTGCATTAGGTATTGTCAAGACTACTGAAGTGCTTAGTTTGTAAGTTTACATTGACATGTGGCAAATGCTGTTTACGTATCTTTTTGTCCAAATGAACAAAGTATATTAATATTTGGCTTATTTTTCAGGACCAGGTCAGGCAGCAGAGAAGATAAAAACTTGAACAACTTCCTGGAATCTCCTAGAGATAAATGGATTGACAATTGTTTCGAAGTAAGTAGGGTCAGGTTTTTGTGTACAGTTGAAATGGAATAGTACTTGTAATTTTGCATTCAAATTAATATTAATTAAGAGAGAAAGAGGGTGTCAATTTTTCAAAAGTCAACACATGTCTTTGAATATGTCATAAAAACATTATGATTGGTAAGCAATGTTTTCTCAAATTCTAGCGACCATTGTATAATATTTTAAGAAACTTAAAGAGACCTGGGTGGTCTTTTTGCTGAAAACATTCAAATGTTTAATGTTTATATCTCTGCAGTCTAGCAAAGTGGACCTTCATTTTTGCCAAAGTATGTCTTAGCCATTTATAGATACAAATTGAAAAAACATGATGAAAAATTATACCTTATAATATTTTAACAATGTAATTATTCTATAATCTGCTCATAAGAAACAAAGTCTGTAAAAGATATATCTAATTTTCTCAGACGGAAAGTCCAATGTACTGGTGTATGGTTGGAACACATTTACTTCCCCCTGACAAATGGAAGACCATCCGCACCAAGTTCCTGGAACGTCTTCTGGTTGTGGCGCATGCACGAAACACCATCACTATAGGAAGCAAGACGTAAGAGATTTATTTTCATGCTCTTCTTGTCCCAGAAAAATGT
This sequence comes from Saxidomus purpurata, assembly GCA_022818135.1. Classification (NCBI taxonomy): domain Eukaryota; kingdom Metazoa; phylum Mollusca; class Bivalvia; order Venerida; family Veneridae; genus Saxidomus; species Saxidomus purpurata. The sequence continues at coordinate 16,328,394 of JAFMSR010000006.1, read as the reverse complement.
TGACTTCTGTTATATGTATTAGTATGTTAGTGAAAATGTTGTAGTGGTGCAGTGGTAGGTTGTTGGCCTCGGGGGTTTGAGGGTCTCGAGAACAATTAATCTAAATTGTAAGAACTCCTTTCGCAATGGAGAATAAATAAAATAGTACAGATTTGTAAAAATGTTGTATTTCATTTCTTTTAGGTTTTGTTTGAAAGGATTAATGGACCGTGAAAAACTAATTTCTGACCATTTCTTTTTCAAGCTGTAAAAGCCTTTCTTGGAGTAAAGAAGAACAAGTACTGGTAATGTTTACTAAGATATGACTATTTTTCAGGTTGACTGACAAAACAGTAAAGGAATACTCGGTTTACAAGCGATACTTGATCTTCTTTGGCCTAGTGGATGGTCTATACCAGAATATCTTCAAGGTAAAAACAGACACAAATATTTACACATGTACTGTCAATTGGGTAAAATTTGTGCTGACTTTTTTTCTTTTTTTTTTTACAAATTTCCTACTTTGCTTATTTAAAAATCTCACAAAAGATTCATTTCACATACTTTTATTAGATTTACTACTAGAGAGTTCTCCTTTCACATACTGTAAAATTCGCGAATAAGTCTGTCTGCTTACAAATGAGGACATTTTTTATCACAGGAAAATTACCCTTTTTACAGTACATTACTATACTCGAGTAATATTTCGATGTTATTCATGGATATATTAAACGTAAAATATTGATGTTTACAAATCAGATTAATATTGGCAAAACTTGAACATTAATTACGACAAAAATAAATAAATTGGTTTTAATAAACAGTTCATGAATCAATGGTAGTAATATGTTTTCAGAAAGTAACAATAAAAGATGATGATTGGACAAGGAGCCTGGCTGATTACATTAGAAACAATGACAAGATTCTGTTAGAGTCATGTGATAAGCTTCTTGCAGCGTACCAGGATGAAATGCTGCCATGCGAGTCCTTCGCAGAGTATGCGGATGTTTTGGGTATGTAGCAAGAATTTAAATGTTTTCCAACAATATGGGCCGTTGATGTTTAAAAAGAGGGATGTAAAAGCATTAGATATAAATTATATTGTTTAAAAAACAACTTTTGTCTAAAATTGATGAATAGTGAAATTAAGAACAGTATGTTGTCTTAAGATACACTTCTCCAAACAAACGGGGAATACATGTACATGTATGTAGAACATTCACAATTGTACGGTCCTGTCTTGAAGTTGTGAATTAGTTATGGACCTTCCCAGGAACATTGGTTAGGTAAAATGCCTGACTATAAATAGATGAAACACTGTAGAAAGGGCGTAAAATACAAAATCTTGGTGATATTGATTGCATTTGATGTTACTAAACTTTTACCTGATTTTAGGTTTTCCCAAGTTCCTTTACAATTTATTCAGAAAGTTGCTATTATATTTTCAGGCCTACTGGAGGATATACCAGAACCAGACAAGTTTGTGACGGACCTTATACAGTCAATTCCATAGACTTTACACACAGACATTCAGTACTGGAATTTTTGAGTGGAGTTTTAAAACAAACTTTATTCAGCTAACATTATTATTGTGTCAGTTCCTAGAGATAGTAACTACATGTTTCCCTGCTTTTAGTGCATTCGAGAAGAAAATTTCTCCTAGTGACTTATTATATAACAAGTGTTTCATGAAATATACTATCCCAGCAGTAAGAGTGATCCGTTCTAGTTGTTTTTGTATGTGCAGTTACTAGGGTATAATATACACACCGTTTCTTACAGTTATGGTCATTTTCTACTCTTGCTCTGGATAAAAAAATGCTACTTATTCTGACCAATATACCATTTTTTTTTAGATATTTTCTGAGATTGAAAATTGAGAATATTTACTGCTTTAGTAAAGAATGTGTGTACTTTGTTTTCCGCACAAAAAGATACTTTGAATTTACAGACATTTATTGTTTTGCACCTGCTGATGAAAAAAAAATGTTAATGTTCAAATTCAATTTTTAAGCAGATTTTTTTTCAGAACAAGTGAAAATGTTTTTTCTATAAACACATTGATTATTGTCAGTTACTGTTAACTTTTATCTATTGTACAAGTAACCCTTAAAGCTTTTCTTATCATCAGTGTTTGGTAATCCTGGTATATTCATTGAAAATTAATAAAGTTCTTTTGAGGTACTGTTAGGGTGTGGTGTGGCCAGGGAGGTTGTTTGCTCCGAATTTTTTAAACAGATAGAATTTTCGACAAACTAGCCATGCACACCAGAAAAACAGACTGAGGATAAAATTTATGTGAAATTATTAATTTTCAACAATTTTGTTATTCCATTTCATACTTAAAGTTTATGACTGTACCCAGGATCAGAATAGTATCCCTTTTCACTGTTTGTTTGTCCCCTTTTTGCATCCCCTTTGAAAGTTTGCTTTTTCAGTATTGTGATCACTTACAAAAAGAAGGAAAGTTACAGTTAAATAAAAATTCTAGATGTTAATTTAAGGCAACATACAAACTTTTGCATATGAAAATTGATTGAACATTCTTTCATGTTATAACATGTATAGGGTGGGTTACCATAGAAACATTAAATGGCATGTACTTAATAGTTCCAGAGAAACTGTGAGTAGAAGGTGTATACAAACTTTTCTTTTGAGTGTCCGTATACTGCAGACAAATAACGTTTTAAAGTTCCTTTCTGAGACACTAAAAATGTTGATTTATACAATGAAATTTCTTAGAGAGACGCAATTTTTTCCTTATTAAAAACTTAAAACTTGTGACAGCTTTCACAAAATTTTTTAATGTACTAGTATTGGGGATCTTATATAATGGTTATCTAATAAAATCTGCTTTTATTTATTGCTGCTGAAAATTGATTTGCAACCGGATTTATTAAGATTATATTTAAGGTCCCTATTTGTTAACAAAAAAACTTAAAAGCAACAATTTCATTTTCATATGGCACAAATAGTGGCGCAAAGAACAAAAAAAAACATGCTTTTGAAATAGAAATTCTAATGTAATTGCTGTTGACTATACGGTATGCTGTGAAATAAAGTCAATTCCTCCTTAGCCTTGTTGTTGTTTCTTCAAAATGTAGCATAACTAGCAGTCTAAATGACAAGATTTTGAAGATTTTTGTGAATGACAAATGGGGTCAGAAATGGCAGTGTGCTATAATCGATTGTCTGCTCTGTTAGATTCTGAATCTGACGTCTTCTGCGTAATGTCACAGTCCGGCATTTTTTATGTTTTATGTATTAGATGGTTAAACTAAAATAAGTTGGTATAATATAGTTATGTATGATATCTTGAACAGGCAAATGAATTTAAACGGCCACTATTTGTGCTCTTCTACACATTACCGCCGAACTGAAAAAAAGGTCTGTAGTAGTTACGATAGTCTTCAAAAATTCTGCTTATAAAAATGCTTTATCGGAATTGAAGCATTTCTCGTCGGTAATGTGCCTGCGTAATACAGCCGTGGTAATTTATCTGCAGCATTTCATATTAGTTTAACTACATCTACACACCTTTCTTTCTAACAAAAAACCGATCTGTCGATACATAAAGTGGGAGAATCCATTATAAAATTACCGCTTAAAATAGGGGTGTCGTTAGTACACTCACGTCGTTAGTACATGCGCTTGAATTTAAACATTTCTTTGCGTCATTTGATACAAAATGAAGACAATGTGGCAGATCTTATGAGTAGAGTAGTACAAGCAAGGTTGAAAGACCTTGGTACAAGGTAAAAATATTTCAGCGGATTTAAAATCGAAAGACAGTGTCGTCTTTCTCTAGTCACGTTGGTAAACTCTGAGCCAGTTCATGTGCAGTTTGCATTTACTGTACATGACCCGGAAAGTAACTACATGTGCCAGTTTACATGAGCCCGCATATGGGCATATATTGGGTATTATATCCTTCATTCCGTCAGGAAGCCAACAAAAAAAGGGGCACATGTTGGGTAGGTTTAATACTTTATATAGTGCGCTGTGGACTACTTTCTTACAATAGGAAACAATGGAAAGTACCCAACAAATGCCCATTTATTACGTTGTCTGCACTGTCCAATCACCAGTCCGTTGGCTACGTCCGAATATTCTGATACTCGAAAGTAACAGAACCAGAAAACGATCTGCATGAATGATAACAAAACGATACTTGTACCTAAATTTGACATAAAATGTTTTCTATAAAATTGAGTTAAGAAAGTTTTGAAGCAACAGATCATCGGAGTCGGGGGAATTTATTACCAAACGATAGCTTCTCAAAGTGGTGAGGTTACACCTCAGTTATCCCGAGAGTTCAGAAAAGCGTAGCTTATACCCAATTCAAGTTCAGTATGAAATATCCGTGTTACTCAATAATAATTGTTGACAGGTTGTGCCGTAAAATTAATCTTCATAACCAGAGTTTGAACCCGTACAGTCAAGGTTTCTTACGGTGTCACACGAAGGTTTCTGAATTCCAAAATAAGAAAGTGAAACACACCATTTTATTACCGAGTGATATGTGTATTTGTAATATTTACAGCCCGTCGCAAAATCCAAAACGGTCTCTGCGCCGAGATGTTGTTATGGGAGAAAATATAATTTTACATGACTGTGTAGTATTCATGCGGTGATTCAGGGTCAGGGGTCATTTCTTTGTGAATGATTCAATGGTATCTCTGGCTGATAATCTAAATTGCTACCGCAAGTTCATGAATTATTATAAATGCATTATGTTCCCTGAAGTCATGATATACTTTTTTAAAAATAAAATTGAAAAGCACAGTTTTGGGTACATATTCTCAAGCCTTGTTTGAATTGTCTTCATGTATGACAATATTTGTACATGTATGTACAATTCAGTGCTTTAAGATATAACGAACAGTATTAGCTGCTTAATTTTCATTAAAAGTGCAGTACGCCATTTTTTCATAAAATGCCTTTTTCACATCGTACTGTCCATGTTTCGCCAAAAATGAGAAGAAAATATCTTTCCGAAATTGATAATTTGAGTCGCAGCACACTTATGTCGTATTCGGCTTCTGACAATTTTACCTGCCTGCCGAAATCTTTACTTGTTCAGAATTGTAAAAAAAATCTGTGAAATCAATATTTCCAGTCTACATGTAATGCCAGCCCGACAGTGAACACGAAACTTTTCTGTTTTGAATTCTGATTTTACTTTCAAAGCCTATGGCTTCTCCTATCCTTTTATTTTCGGGAAAGAGTTGGGGTTAATGAGTCTCGGAAAAAAATTCAAATCAACAAAAATTTGGACATGAAAATGAAACGACAGACATGGCAGACGGGTAATTTTATCTCGTATACAATTTGTTTATTTCATTAGCATGTACATGTATTATACATGATGAAATTATGGAAATTTGTGAATGTTCATTGACCAAACTTGATAGCATCACAGCGAGACCATGTTATCACGCTTTAACTAACTATATATTTTTACTTTACGTTTTGATGTAAAAAACATACAATCCATGATAAAGAAAACATATACTAACGAATTTCATTACAATAAAACGACCGGAAAACGACAAACTATGTGCATGATTAAAAGCCGAATGCTTTTGACACGGACATTATGTTTCCAACTAGAACGTTGCAATGTACATGTCGTCAGTGTGACCGCTATATTTACTCTCGCGTGCAAATTTATTTTCAGTGTCATTGGCTACACACATACACTATTATGATAATAATTAGTGTAACAGTTCTATGACATATCAACTCACTGGCTGCGCGCAAGTTGGTCACGGAATTTACTTCATGTATGTAATAACTTGTATGAATTTACTTCATGTATGTAATAACTTGTATACACAAATCAAACCGTGAAAGAATAATCTCATTCCGGGGAGCTGCATATGAAGGTCTCGGGAAAATTTCTGTAGACACTCATCGGTGTCACTCTTTTTATATCCTAACTTCCTAAGGGATGTCTGTTCACACCATGCTCGTAAAATACATGTACAGATCTATATATGTCCATTTTCATTCACACCGTAAGGATGGGATTGTAATAGATCTATTATCGTTTTAATGTTTGAAGTTTGATTCTAAATTTTCAAGATGTGCGATCGTAATCTATTCAGTCACGGAAAGTACCTATATTTCCGTTTCAACTTTGTTACGAATTTTGTTAAACTTAACAGCATTGAGATGTATTTATTTAATTACACAAATGTGAATACTTCTTTTAAACAATGCAACTCACACTAAAGGTCGGGTAGTACACGAGTTATATTTACCGATCGATACCTGGCTACTGAGGTATTAGATAGTACACCCCTATTTTGAGCGGTTATTTATAATAGAATCTTCCACTTAAAGTTGTATCGGATTTTAGCTAGTGTAATACGTCTCTGTATGAAACTATACTATCGGGAAATGCTGTACAATTATTGCCACGGCTTTAATTCACTCGGGCTTCGCCAGGCACATCACCTCCGGGAAATGCTTCAATTTCGATAAAGCACTCAAAGCCATAGATTATTTCTTAATTAAACGATGAAATGGTTCAAATTTTGCACACTTGTCGGTTAACAGATGTAGATTATAAAAATATTAAGTTTAAAATGTTTTGGAATAGTGTCCAGTAGACTCCCTCTACCTTAAACAATTTCCAAAACAGTCTATAAAACCTGCAGTAAATGTTTATTGGCCTAATGTCTCGGCCGAGTTCGTTAACAAGCTAAATCGCCCCTGTCACTGTGGAGTTATTGTCCTTTGATTGCTTATTGGACTATTATCTAGGCAAATATTTTGTGAAGATACATTTCTATACGGCCTTTGATAGACTGGACATACGTGAACTCCTACAGCGGAGGAAGGCGACCACAAACGTTGGTCGCTCTCATGAAATGCCCCTCAAGTTTGCCACTGAATTCGAGGGTCCCGGGTTCGAGCCCTACCAGAGTCATAGCAAAAGTGTTCTTAGGCAAAACAAACAAATAAATCTTGGATTAGAGTTGTGTATTATATATTATTTCATATTTTGATAAAGTTTGGCACTTTCGTTTGTATTCTAATATCATGGATGCTTAGGACATAACACCTAGTCATCTAATAATGTACCACTTTGTTACTAGTATAATTATGTGCTGCTGCTATTTCTCTGAGCTTTGGACAGTCAGTCCTAAAATTTCCATTTTGCCGCAGTTATAAAAAGGATCTGTCACCATACCTTTCTTGAACTTACCAGATGTTATCAACAATTTGACCTCTGTATCAGTGTCAAGGAATCGACTTTACAGGAAGCAGTGCCTGGATTTTAGCGAAGCTTCTTTGGAAGCTTTTCTACCCCGAGTGAATTTATACGCATCCGGCCTAAAGATATTTTACGGATTTTGATCCATCAATACAATACAATTATAGACTAATTTTGAGGTCAATACATTGTATTGCGGACCACTTAAAACTGGTATTGACCGAGGACGAAGTAATTGCCGTTTGTTTTGTTATTGCTATATTAGAATATACAGCACCAACCTCCCCATCCCAATCAGAATTACGTGCATCTTTCAGTTCCTCCTAGTTCAAATTGGTTCCCACATTCCCGGCAAGATCCAATAAAATATTCATCACAGAAACCATAAACTGTTTGGTCCCCCTCTTAACTTGTTTTCCAAACTGTTTAATACCATTATTGTTTACAAATCCAGCCGATGATGACAACCAATGCGCGTTTGCCTCAGGAAATGAGGGTCCTGGGTCCGATCCCTGTCAGAGCCATGGCGGTAGAGTCCCTAGGCAAAAAAGAAACTAAATGCACATTGTTTCTCTGTCTTTTCGAGGTTGATTCTATCTAGAGCGAGTCTCAAGAGCGATTAATCCAGGTTGTAAATTGAGATGAAATAAATTAGTATAAATTCATTAGCGATCTTGCTGAAAGTTGAACAGTAGAAACGTATGACCTCGGTTTTACTAATTAATTAGCTTTCATCGCCAGTTGCAAAGTGAAGGACCGAGTCCATGGCCTAGTGTTACCCTCTGGACTTAAAACCCAGGGTTCACAGGTTCGATCCCCTGCTACTCTATTAACAGAACAAATGATCTCTCGGATGAGACCTTAAACCGAGCATGTAAAAGAACCAGTGGGTGTCTCTGGAACTGGAACACGTTCTGTATCTTGCACTATCCATCGAAACATGTCTAACCTTTTTAAATAAATCAAAACCACAGACACCTGGGGATCAGTCCCAGGTGAGCGTGTCAGCTTGGGCTCAAAATATCTTGCTCTCAAAAATGGTCAAACGTCTTAAGTTTACATGACTGACATAATTATAATCATCAACTGAATAACAATACAACACACACAAGTCCCTTTAAAAAATATTCCGAGGTGTATACATGTATAGTTTGTGTTACACAGGAATATTCGGAATATTATTATTTTAACACTACAGTAAACCATTACTTTACCTAATCTATTTTCTTCTTTCCAGCAAATAGGACAGATTTGCAAAAGCTTTCCCGTATATTTTATCGTGATATAGCAAGAGCACACCAAACACATTTAATTGAAATGCGAAGTTGATTTAATACACATACAAGAGATTGCTTTGATTTCTTTATTAAACTGCTTGCATGCATACAAAAAAGAAATGGAGAAAAGATATAGGTCTGACATTAATAGGCATAGAGGTAATTTAAATTGTATGGAGCAATGTTACTTGCACTTAATCTAGTTAATTGTGCGCAGTCGGCTAGGCTCGTGGATCGTGCCAAATCGTCTCAGTCCGACCAGGGATCGTATATACAGGGATATGAAACGCGCTATAGAGCAGACGAATTTATTGGTTTTTCTGTGCCGTAGGTAAGACGGCGCTGTCCGATAATGTTCGATCCGTTAAGCGTAGATAAAACTGCTTGTGGTCGCTTTTCTCTATTTAATTGGTAACTGGTATTAGAAATATAGAGGCACGGACCTATGTTTGTATTTGGATCCGTGATAAAGAGGAAAAAGTGAACATTTAAAAGTATGGAAGATTATGTATTGTTCTTGCAAATGTGTAAAAGCAAAATGCGAATAAGCAAAAACAAATAATAAAAGAATAGTGTAAAAGGCGCGATGGTATTACTGTCGTATTATACTTTCTAGTAAAAGATCAGATCAAACAAACTTATCAACTTACAATGTTTTTATAAAACCGAAATCGCTTTGTTATCATATAATATAATAAATCCTAGTCCGACTAACAATTTGCCATTTAAGTTAATACACTCTCAATAACCTCTGTATGATATACTGCCAAACTGAGCATGTATTATGAGACAATAAATAACGACATTTGACAAATATGTATGTATATAATGGCAACAACAGGGAAGCAACAATATGCCCGTCGGGTTCTTGTAAACCTTGCCACAGTTCAGTATCATACCTTAGCTTACCAACGTGAAGTATCGTAAGCTACCGAACAAATTCTCTTACTCAAAGTGAACGGGAAAGTGTGAAAGTATATAATAAAGCGACGCACACTTAAAGGGGCATACCCTATAACTAGCAGATTGTTTTCTCAAAATATCTATAAAAGAGGCTAAAAATACGTTAGTTAATAAATAAATGAATTTTAAATGAACAAATATTTAGAAGTGTCTAGACTCTACACAAATTACCAATCAACCCTGTTATAATAAATCGCTACCCACCAACAAATTAAAACCAACTAAGTAATGACGATTTAACGGTACTACAGCACGTCTTATTTTGCTTCTTTTACCAAAAATTATCCGATGAAGGCTTCCGCCGAAACGTTCATAAAACTGATATAAAAACTTTAAAATGTTGAAATATGTTATTGTTGAATTTTTCATTCGTATTCTTGCTTCTTTTGCCAGTTACTTCTACTTGTATCTTTTAGGATTTCCCAAATATGCTTTCCATTAATGTTACGTATAACTTTTTAAGTTATTTCAGTCTGCACCCGGTTTTAGGTTATGCCTCTTTAATTATTCATGTCGTCTGTATATACGCAATAATGTTTTTTGCTATAAGCATATAATTGTATGTTTAATGCAATAAAATATTTGAATTGAATTTGAATTGAATTAGAGACGATAAGGTATAAATAATGTGCGTGAATCGTAAAATTTTAAAACTGCTCGTCCATACCTTATCTGAAAAATTGAAATTTCTCCTAAATGAAACAATTATAAAAAGTAATAGTAAACACAAGAATCAACAACGCAGGTGAAAAGCAATATAGCAATTTGAGAAAATCTACTAGGTATTAAAATGCATGCTGGGTGGATTCGACGGCACCGCTACACTATATGGTCAGACTTAGATTTCAAAAGCGTTTGCAAATATTTATAATTTGGTAGCGTATAATTTCAAAAAATACTTAAAGACTTAACAGGAAATTATATTTGAACCTTTTCACTTGATGATTTATTCTAAAGTATGCTTATTTCAGACAGTTCAAAGAACATTATTTTTTCACCAACATCTGAAAGCGAGCGGCTTTAATAAGAGTGAATTATATATATATATATGCTTAAATCGTCAAATATTAAGAGACTTGTAATGTTAAATCCAGTTTCTCTTAGGCTAGGTGCATTGATTCCATAGTCATTCTGAGTTTTTCCTGTTCCTCATCGATTTATTAACATTTAGCACTGAAATAGAAAATGATTCCATATAGTTACATACTACTTCTATAATTGTGTTCTAACTGACAACAACGATTAATGCTGCTTGCTCTCAGAATTTGGTGAAAAAAAAGGTTCTTCAAACTATCTGAAATTATCATATTTTAGAACGAAACATCAAATAAAAAAAGTTCCAGTATGAATCCGTAGTTTTGAAATTATACGCTACCAAATTATATTCCAATACAAACATATAGTGTAGCGGTGCCGACAAACCAAGCTCACAAATATTTTCAACAGAGTTTCTCAAATTGCTATGTGGACTTTTACTTAATTTTATTTTTCACCGAAAACTTTTAATCAGCTTTAAAGTTTAATCTATATGGTGATAAAAACCGTAATGAAAAGTAAACAAAACATAATGGTAAGGGAGCTAACCTTTTCCACTGTTCACAGACAAAATGTCGTACGCTGTAACAAGGATCGTCATACCATTTCCCATTAACGATGTACATATGTGCGCAGTTGAAGCTTGGCGTATTTGGATCTACAGGACTCCAGTTTGTGAACTGAAGCATTCGGTTACTTCTGTACCATCGCCAGATATGTTCCTCTCGCATATCAGTCGCACCGATAAAAACATACGGTACTGAAAAAATAAGATTTATTAATATTAAATTATTCAATTTGTTTCTTTGCTAAGTTACGTTTAAAGTAACTCATGTTCTGCACTGTTCACTTATTTATCTTTTTTCATTGCAGTACCAAGGAATACACTGCAGAGACTTACATTTTAGTTTTAATTTAAACGCAAACTTACTCTGACCCGTTATTGTTTCAACAGTATTCCTGAATATAGAGCTTTAATACATAAATCGATTTTTCCCAGCATGATTCCTTTAAATGACACTTTCTCTTCTTAAACATTTGTTTACAATGCATGTACTTCAATTTTTCAATCTTGGACACGAATTTATTGAGATAACAGTTCTTGTCACAAAGTACAGAGGAGCTAACGACAATTATTCCTCGTAATTTTAATGAAATTTCGTGACGCTTCTTCAAGGGACATACCCTAAAACTGATGCCAAACTTAATAACCTCCAAAACAGAAATAATAGAATCTTTAAAAGTATTATAATTTAACTTAAAAGTTATAGCTATGTATTCCCAGTCATTATCGATAAAATCAGCGGTTTAAAATATACTGCAGTACCAACCTATGTAGAGTTGTTGTTGTACAATTAATCGGTGAATGCGATTTATTACAGACGGCCTCTATATTGATTAATTGTCGTAGAATGAGGCATTTTTCGCCAGAGGTTCTTCCTATAAATTGTACAGTTGTATTTATTTATCATTTTACGTTCATTGAACACATAATCAATGTTACGATAATATAATTGTCTACATGTAGGGCATTTCCCTTTAAAGTGTGGCTGAAAGTTGTACTTACATTTCCTCAGCTTTATTTGTTCCCAGATGTAGTCGTTTTCTTCGCTTGTATTTATCTCCACGAGCTCACCATTCATACTTCTACATACTTCCTGTTAAAACATAAATTACGCAGTGTTTTAAAAGCAATGTACACGTTATACACAGTGCTTCAAACAGTCCCGTGCACGTTGTAAGAACATGAAATCGAAAACCTTTAAAGGGACATACTCTATCAAATTGTTGTCAAACTAAATAACCTCGAAAACCCAAATGAAAACCTCTATATTGATTTACATTGTTATGGTAAAATGAAGCATTTTTCGCCATAGGTTCTTCTTTGAAATTGTATTTATTTATCATTTAACGTTCATTGAACACATGATCTATGTTTCGAGCATATTATCTGCTAGATGTAGGGAGTGCTTCTGTTGTCTTAGTCACGTGATACACATTTTAGGATTCAGAAATAAGAAGACAGCAAGTAAGTTTCATAAACTGCCTGAAAGTCCTTTGATACAGCTCTTGAATGTACACTAAACACCGGATATAACGAACTCCTTAGGACCGTTTAAAATTGTTCCTTATATCCAGAATATGTTATACCCATATAACATTTTCATATTAGATAAAAAAGGAAAGGAGTAGGGCCCAGAAAATATGTTCATTATATCCGAAATTTCGCTATATCCGGAGTCGTTATATACGGAGTTTACTGTATAGGTCTCTAAAATGTGTTACTAGTCTCGCTTACAGTTTGTTATGGGAAACAAGTTATGCAGAGTGATACATACACTAGCAACTGGCATTATAAATATGTCACGGCTGAAATAGTAGCATGACTTTCCATATTCAACCCATCCGTCGGGACAGCGACAACCTCTGCCTCCATCACGACTGGCTGGAAATAGAAGATACGTTCATTTGTTGTCAAAAAGAACATTTTAGCCAATGAATTCCTTCGTAACCCTTAAATGGCTTACAAACAAGTGTTTATTTTTATTTGCAATGTATGGTTGAACAAATAATCTCAAATTAGAGAATATGATTACGCAATTGATGAATAATTTTGAGAACCAAAACTTGAAATCTTGAGCTTATATGTGAGCCTAGGATCTCGGACTATTTATGCAAACGGTATGCTGTATAACAGTGCCGTTTACAGCGTTGAATCGAGTCAGGAGTCAATGTTACGTCATATATTGCCGCGGCAGTACGCGAGCAAGGGAATGCGAACCGAAATAAATTTTGAGTACTATACAGATTAACGGAACCAATGACAAGTGTATTTTCTCAGCAATTAACTGACACTTCATAAAATTTATCTTTTTCCCTGCCACGCCGCCTACTTGTAAGAGACAATGTTATGATTATTGTTGTTTCCATAACAACAATGGTCACTTTGGTGGAACGAACGTTTTCCGAGTACCACCACTTTACATTTCCTTTACAAACCTGGGCAGCTATCGAAAAGCAGTAATTCAAATATAATTCAAATATAACACTTTCTCACATAACTATTTCCATACGTTCAACGTCTTCCGTCTCAAAGTTTTGTCAGTTTTCGAAACAATTGTACTAAAAACGCAAATATAATAATATTCAGATTTAAGGAGTTTCTATTAAATTTAAAACAAATCGTCTACTAAAATTTTATTTCATTCAGCGCCGTGAAGAATGTCCTATTTCTATACAGTTTTTCCCGCAACCTCCGGGAAGGGCGGCAGTCACCTTAACCTCCACACCACCGCTTCACTTGATTTAGAATATTGATAAAATAAGGTGAAGGCGCGAATTAAAAATGTGAAAGTTATAATACCACTTAGAATTGTGATATATTCCATATCTACTAAACACAAACAAATTTCCCTGTTGCTTTACGCTGTATATGCAAACGAGAGCTACATTATGTACATGTATCACTGAAAAAGTAGTTCCGGCAGACGTATATTACTAATAGAGTGGTAGAATATTGTTTGAAAATACAGGTACCAAATATTCCGATGTTTACTTTCATTTTTTCTATAAGCATTCGAGATCTAAGATAGAACTATTATAATTCTTGTGTGCGAAGAAATTGTCCAGACATAAATATTTCTAAACGTAACTATTATTTATCTATCTCCAGTTGAAAAATAACATAACGACTTAATATTTGTTTGCAGACCTGTGTCACAAAAATCAAAATTCCTCAGATTCCCCGAGATACATGAACATTTAGTTATGCACTCTGGGATTGCTCGTTCGTATTTCACACGGACCATACTCTTCACGTTTTAACTAATAAACGCGATGCATACTGCGCCTTATTTAACAATAAAAGTAATTTTCGCATACAATGTAAAAGTCAATATATTTTAATTATTACTTACACACAAGAGCGATCCAAAGAAGGAAAGGTAATATTCCAACAAGGTACTTCATCTTCCTATTTTGTCGATCTGTTCTTCAACCAAATGTTATGAAAGTGGGGTTATTAACTGCTTATATAAATTATATTGGTTCCGCTGCAACGACTATCTTTTATTTAATCTTTAGTACTAAACTGTGAGTTTAATTTATATTGATTTGGTTTAAGGTAGATGCGGACCTTCGGACGAGAATTCAAAAAGTAGACGGAAAAGTACAAAATTCGGCCCAGGTAAAGATCTACATCTATTTTTTCATGTATTAAATTCTATTTTTCTGTTGCGCTTAAACGTTCGTGTAAAAAGCGCCACCTGTCGGCACCCGCTTTTCTAACGAAAATTGATCGTTTTTCTATCATAATTTCAATAATATTTGGGTGATTTCACTTTTTTCAAGTGTACATTATTTTGGCAACAACCTTTATTTGGTAGGAGCAATATTTTAATGTGTCTGATGCATTCCAAAACCATTATTTCTGCGAAAACAAATAGTCCGAAACCAAAAACGTAGTGAATTGTTTCGTCAAAAATTACGGATTTTGACATAATAGCGCATTATCCGCGCGGTCAAAGTTTTTTTTTTATATTATTTGCGTCAAGTTGTACTCTTGAGTCACGTGTTCACGTTTGCTTTTTACAAAAAAATACCTTTTAAAATTACGATTAATGCTAAAAACGCGATGTTGACTGTAGGAATAACTGTTTTGTAATTTTGATATTTGCGACTGTATATACGGTTTTTAATGGTCGCAAATATTTTTAACGGCGACGGCGTTAACCGGAGCTGTTAAAACTGTTTGCTACCATAAAAACCATATATACGGTCGCAAATATCAAAATCACTAAATAGTTACCCCTTTTCTAACGCACAGTGTGTCTAAATGTGATAATTAAAAAGCCGTTCGATTTTTGCGACTATATATACGTTATTTTATAGTAGCAAATTTAAGCGACGCAAACAATCAGAAATGACGTTACGTCAGTAACTGCGCTAGAAAATAGAGGATAATTGTTGGTTTCGGTGTAAGATCACGTTATAATTTCACCGAGTGGGCACCAAAAGTGATATTTTCACGAGTGGCGCAGCCACGAGTGAAAATAACTTCTTTTGGTGTTCACGAGTGAATATAACGTGATATTACACCGATACCAACAATTTTTCTGTTTATTTTATGGTTAAAAATCTACTTTAGTTGAGTTTGTTTCTATAAACTATCAAAAATCGCGGGAAACGTCATCAGAAAACAGTGCAAATGACGTCATTTTGACGACGTCATCGTCGCATGGTTTCCAGTATTAATTACGCTCGGTATTCTTTTTGACGTAAATCCGGGTTAAAGATTGCAAAATAGTGAAAAATAAAAAATGGTAATCCACTGTTTCAAAACTGTGGATTATCACTTTTATTTCACTGAGAAAACTCTATAATTCACTGGAAAACATAAAATAAAAGACGATATGCGTCGCTATTGCAATGTGTTATGACAAACACTGAAATAATTAATGCGCTTTCTATTATGTTTGCAGAAAATCTTGTGGGACATGTATGCGTTTAAACTCTTACAACTGTTTTTTTTTTAAAGTACATTGTAAATAGAATCATTCTTCATAATGAAATTTGTACTAACGGCATTATTACCAGTTTATATTACTAATCCCAATTTGAAACGTGTTAACACTTCCTCGTCAGTGTGAGCAAAATGATGAACGAAGGAAAGTTCCAATCAGAAGACCGCAAATTTCATGGAAGGGTAATAATACTTTCTATAAAAAAGTCATCTTTGACAAAATTACGCACCACATGAGTGTTTAACATAGTAAGACGTCATTTAGACAAGATAACACACGATTTAAGAAGATAGCATGACTATTTGACATAATAGCATTACACGTTGACAAGATAACATAACACTTAAGAAGATGTAACGGTTCATTAACAAGATATATTTGTGAAGATAGAAAACCACTTAAACAAGACAAGACACTCTGTTAACAAGACAACTTGTAATGTTTCAAATAAGACAGCTGCGGCGTTCCATACTTCTGTAAATCGCTATCCACCCATTAATTGTACAACAACTTTACTGTATAATTATTTTGATTTTACCGATGATGACTGGAATGTATAGCTTAAACGTTCAGGTTAAGTAATAATACTTGCAAATATTCTGTATTTCATGCTTTTGTAGTAATTAAATTTGAAATTTATTTTAAATTCAATATTACGTTAAAATCAAAACATTATAGGTAGGTGTGATGCATTAGTTATGGATGGATTGCAGAGATGTAAATGTGCAGATTGGTGCATTTTTTTCCATGCATATCCGGGATGATAGTGTAAGAGTCTACTCGGTGTTACTGATTATAGGATGGTTAAGCATTTTGTTTCCAGGCTACAGTAAGGTAGTTATTTACTAAAAGGGTCCAGAGAAAACAGTATAAAGTTTATATACTTTTAATGAAACATAAAAGAAATCTAGATTAAAATCACACAAGTTACGAAATATCTTAATGTCTTGGCGAATGATCATATATGACAATCGTTCGTAAGAAGGAGTTTTAGCAGTATATAAGTTCTGCTACAATGGTACTTTACTCTGTTGTTTTGACGGATTAGCGGTAAAACAGGTTAAAAGCGGATGCCGTTGCATCAAAATACCTGTAGATTGGCGGAATTTCTTTATGTTGCAGTGACTATATATTTGGCGGAATTTTTGACTTAGCGGATATTAAAATTTATTTTACCTCAACAGTTAAGCTGGAACAGGAAAGCTGGCGAACTGCTTGATTCGCCCGTATATATATATACACTTTAGCGTACTTATTCCGCCAGTCTAGTGAGAGTGAAATGTCCCGCCGCAAAAGTTTCAAATACAGTTTTATCCAATCAAAAGTAATAGGTCAGAATAAGAGAAAAGGGGGAATAATTATGTTAGTGATTAAAAGATGAAAACAGGTGTGAAGGCAGGTTATGGTAGGGCATGATCAAATGCATTAAACTGATCAAGGGTAGGAAGGGGGGGTATCAGGTGGGAGACTATCCCATATGACTAAAAATAAAAACTGCTGTACCAATACACCGCCATGAAAGATAGATCCGCAGTGCATTCCGCTGAATTAAGATTGTTCTGTTTATACTGCACAGATCGACAAATGATTTGCAATGCCATATAATGCAAAAATACAGCGTTAAAGGTCCACTACTAAGCGAAAATGAAGTGACAGTTATTTCAATGGCATGTACATTACCTTATGCAAGACACTAAATAATGAAGATTGGCAGCTTAAAATTTACAGAAAGTGTTCGGAACACGAAGAAAAGTATATGTATTGTGTTGAAATCTCAGTTAATCGACAAAATGACCACCCAGATCTTTTTGACTTTCTTCATAATGCATAGAAAAATAAGTGTACATGTACTGTGATTTGTTTAGAATCTCTACATACCAACTTTCATTTTTTATTAAAAATAACTTATTTCTGTACTTTTTAAAGTATATTTGAATTTTCACTTTCGTTAGTATTGGACCTTTAAATGAGACTTTAGTGTTTAGTTTAGTTTACGGTCATATCTATGTCGTCTGTTGTGAATGCGAACTATCTTCCGCTAAAATGTACACTAGATCTAAATGTAAACATTACAGAACTGCGTCTGTTTGCGTAAATGGTTTGCACAAAACTGTCAGTGGAAGAAAACTGTTTGAAAGAGACAATAAGAATGTCTATTATAGTCGTTGATGTTCGTTAGATTCATTAGATATTCTAGTTTGTAATGTATTTCCGCGACCCAATCAAAAGTGAAAGAGAAACAGTCCGGGCCATATATGTATTTGGTCGGTGACCGCTAAAACTGCCACAAAAATGGGGGTGGTGTCATTCAGCTCCAAATTACTGGCATTTAAGTATTGTATCACATCTACAAATTTGTTTTTTTATGTGGGACTAGGATGATTCTACAAAATAAAGTTCATTTCAGCAGTCGGTGAGATTTTAGGTAGTCGCACCGGAAGTAAACCTTATAATGTAAGTCTATGGAAATATATTTAAGCGTCTCATACCTTAAGATAGCACAGAGAACGATGCTTCTGTGTCGCGAGATCATTTTAGACCTTGTTTTGTATTCAAAATAGCTAATTAGGTAACAGTTACATTGTCACGTTGGGGGTCTGAAAGGAAACAAAACAGCTTTTCTGATATTTAATGAAAATAAAGGTACAAAATGTACCACTCAGTCAGATATAGGGGATTTGATAACTGTTTGATTTTGTTGTGCACATATGAATACGGAGTGTAGATAGAGATGTGAGCGCAAATCTGAATTTATTACTAGATGATGTTTTTAGTCTAGAGTGCAGGTACGGTTACAAAGTTTCAATATACGGGACAAGCAGTAGAAAAATGCTGAAAGGAAATGTGCAAGGGCAGATAAAACATGTTGTAAATAGAAGCCAGAAATGTGGTACATAATTCATAAATTATAATTTACAAAGTATATTCCCGAGCTGTTAATGCTCGGATTTTAGTACGTACTGTGATTTTATTGGTAAAATTGTTATTTAGACCTGTAACTGGATCTCAAGATAACTAGACGGATAAATATCACCTAAATGGCTACTGTTTTAATAAGAATATTGTATTGTTTTACTGGTTTCTGCATTTATTTCCATGATTGCATTCAATTATCATAATTATGGACACCTTTTTGCCATATGAGTAAATTTTAAAGTAACATAAACTTAAGTAACATCTTGTTTTTCTTTTATTAGGTAAATTTGTTATACATAATTACAACTGCCACTTGATTACATCCTTGGTACCCAGGTTATTCATACCATATATATGTATATATTCCGAAATAAACCGTGGGTTCCGACAATGCTTGATTGGGATCTATCTCCGAAAACATTAAACACAATGAATGTTTACACTTGTCAGCATTTATAAAACTTCATATTTCAAATTTTGTTAAGTAAGACTTAGCCTTTCAATAAGTCAACTGGTATATTAAACTATTCATTAGTTACTTGGCTGTCTTTTTACAAGTCAAGTGCGTTATAACACCAAATAAAGAAACCACGAGGCAAGTGGTTCAAGCACCGATGTACGCTGGCAATGCGTGTCTGGTCTCGCACACTTATCTTTTGTCTACTACCACATTTCACACAATTTGGCTAGATAATCATAATCTGTGGACAAAACTGACTTAATGCGGGTTCGAACCCCAACAAGGTCACGACCGTACTTCCTCATATGACACCAATACTGTTTTTTTCCAGGAAGCGGTCTCGAGAGTGACTCTATAAGCTGAAAGCTTTCTTCGCAATCGAGCTTAAATAAATTAGTTTAAACTAACAAAACTCCCTAAATTTTCAAATTTTGTTAGGTACCAATATGCTTGGGAGTCATACTGGGGTCTTGGCAAGTTCACCAGGGGAGAAATCCCACGGTCAGCCGGGACTATAAACAATGTAAATGACAACAATGACCCACATTATGTACTTTATTTAAACATATGTATATTTCAGTAATTTAAGAATAATGAACTCGCTACGCTTGAAGTCTCAGTCAAAATAAAATAGTTGCGTACTCGTTACCGCTGTATTTTTTGTATTTTTAGCTCGACTATTCGAAGAATAAGGAGACTATTGCACTCGCCCCGGCGTCGGCGTCGGCGTCGGCGTCTGCGTTGGTTAAAGTTTTTATAAAGTCAAATATCTTGAATACTATCAAAGGTATTGACTTGAAACTCAAACTATATGTTTACCATCAACATCTACACCTGAGGAAACAATCCCCATAACTCTGTTTTGATTTTTGACAGATTTATGCCCCTTTTTAACTTAGAATTTTTGGTTAAAGTTTTTTATTATTTCAAATATCTTGAATACTATCAAAGGTATTGACTTGAAACTCAAAGTATGTGTCTACCATCAACATCTACACCCGAGGAAACAATTCCCATAACTCTGTTTTGATTTTTGACAGATTTATACCCCTTTTTAACTTAGAATTTTTGTAAAAAAATTTTTTATAATTTCAAATATCTTGAATACTATCAAAGGTATTGACTTGAAACTCAAAGTATGTGTCTACCATCAACATCTACACCTGAGGAAACAATTCCCATAACTCTGTTTTGATTTTTTACAGATTTATACCCCTTTTTAACTTAGAATTTGTGTAAAAGTTTTTTGTAAATTCAAATATCTTGAATACTATATAAGGTATTGACTTGAAACTCAAAATATATGTTTACCATCAACATCTACACCTGAGGAAACAATCCCCATAACCCTGTTTTGATTTTTGACAGATTTATATCCCTTTTTAATTTAGAATTTTTGGTAAAAGATTTTATAAAGTCAAATATCTTGAATACTATCAAAAGTATTGACTTGAAACTCAAAGTATATATCTACACCTGAGAAAACAATCTCCATAACTCTGTTTTGATTTTTGATAGATTTGTGTCCCTTTTTAACTTTGAATTTTTTGTTAAAGATAGAATACTATCGAACGTATTGACTTGAAACTTAAAATGTATGTTTACTGTCAACATCTTCACCAATGTTTTTGATTTTTGACATATTATGCCCTTTTTAACTTAGAATTTTGTCACAGTTTTGTCAGACTAATATGGAAATACTCAAAATGGCTTTCTTTGGAAATGTCATAGAATAATTATGCAGCATGCAGCGGTCATGCTTTTTTAATTCTATACATACCAATTTTGAAAAGTTACAAAATTATTCATGATCAATATACAAGGTCATGTATTTCTTTGAAATTATCCCCCCATTCTCCCTCCAGTTGGCTTGCAGAATCCAGAGTAAGGCTTTGAATACAATGTACATTTACAAAGGTCTTTGAACAAGTTTCATATCTTGACCTTTATTCTTATAGACAATTACACAGTACTCCTGTTCTTAGACAAAAACCCCATTTTACCAACAAGCTTTCGAATAGTCGAGCGTGCTGTCATGTGACAGCTCTTGTTTAAGATTCGAAAAGATGTTTGATTGTTAAGGTTTTGTTATGGATTTTATAAAATAAGCATATATACAAGCTTCTAAGAGTTCTAGACCACAATCGTGTTTGCTTGCATGAGTTAGATTCAGTGCTTTGCTTTGCTATCACTTTAGATTTGTAAGAATTAAGCTTGCACTATTTCTTATCTGTTATTTTAACTATATATTCATGCATCTATATACATTAAGTATGTTTTATTTCCTTCTGCTTGCATAGCCCTTGGCCATAAATTATGTTTAAAGATGAAAGAAACCATTACCATTATAGTGTTTGCTTTATAAATGCCAGATGAAGTTGTCAGTTTGTGAAAAAGACACGGAAGCATAGAAAGAAAGAAAGAAAGAAAGAAAGAAAGAAAGAAAGAAAAAGGAAAGAAAAATATTAAATGAAAGATACTCCATTAAATTTGAGAATAATCGTTGCTATATACATGCATATACTTCTTGATACAAACTGCCTAGCTCTCTAGACCCTGACATTTTCCTTATGATTTAATGTATAAATTCATGTGTTGCAAACTGGATTCAGGCATAGTTTTTGCATAATTACTGATGTTTACACTGACGGTGATAAACACTCCTTCAATTAAATTGAACATTATTTACAAAATAGAAATAAATTCGTATGGGAATAAATATCAAAACATTGAATATCAAGATAAACAAATTACGCATCAATTTATATTTATAGCGCACACTTATGATATATTTTGGAATACGATGTACGCTGTATCCATCATAGCGAACTAAGTTCCTTATAAACATATTGTATAACGAACTTTGGACGTATAGAGAACTGGTATTTAATATAAAATTATTTATATTTTTATAAAATTAACGAAAAACATGCATAAAGTTGCGATTTAACCTGCGTTTTGCAATAGCTATTCTTTGACAAAGAACCTCGGTAGTATAATGTTCACTGTGTATTTCACAAACTATAACATAAAGGCTTGTTTCACTTATCTTTTTACCGTATTTGCCATGAATTAAATTGTTACTTGTAGGACACTCACAATAAACAAGCCTATAAACTTGATCAGTTTTTAAAATAAGTGCAGACTATGAATTAACCTGCGGAAAATGAATTGTTTTGTAACTTGCCAAATTTCTCACCAGTCATAGTTGGTAATAGGGCTTGAAACGTTAGAACAAGGAGGCAGCCATGGAGGTGTAAAAACTGCTTACAAGGATTGTTCATGTCAGAACTAATTGACTAAAAGGATGTAATCTCTTTTTTTGTAAAACACTTAAAATTCAAATTTGCGCACAAGGATATCTTATTGATCACCTGTATTTGCAAAACATTGAAGACGAAGTGAAATCGATTTTATCCCGGATATGCATGAACAAAAAAGCATAATTTTCTTGAAAAGTGCATACTTTCGCCTACACCACCTTTCCAAAAATGACTGTGTCATTATTATTTAAACCTATCTGCACATTAACATCTCTGACGTCCGTCCATAACTACTGCATCATAACACCTGCTATATCTTTATTTTCATCTATGCTAATGTGGTTTTAAAGTAATATTGAATTAATTATGTTTTTCATGTTATTTGATGTACTTTTAGCTATTAATTATGTTTTTCATGTTATTTGATGTACTTTTAGCTATACCCCCTGGCAATGCACTCTTGATTTAAATAACAGCTATTTTTTACCATTTTAGGGAAGGGTCCGCGTCCGGACAAATTGGGGGAAATCGCATTGTTTCCTCTAATTTATATAACTGGAAAGTTTAGGTTACAACAAAGTATATAACACTTTCTCTTTATTTTATTAAACTCGTACTTCAAAGCATAAACCCATATGTGGCAAGGCTTCTGCAGCTTTCTGATGTAGATTTATAAAATAAAACAAAATTCTTACTGCTGTGGTTCATAATTGCGAAAGAAAAAGCTGCTGAACATTTATAACAAAATGTAACACCCAGACATGGCAAATTTTAACCCCAGGGGCATGATTTGAACAAACTTGGTAACGAGCCTATAGGCAATGCTAAATGCCAAATAAGTAGGCTTTGTACCTTGTGGTTATGAACATGAAGATTTTCAAAGTTTTTCCTATACAAATCTATGTACAAATAGACAAACTGGGCATGCCAAACTTTATTATCACGTGTATGATTTCTACAAACTTGGAAGAGGACCAGTAGACAATGCTACATACGAAATATCTAAATTTTGAACCTTGACTGTTTTTGGAGAATAAGTTTTTTTAAAGTGTCTCCTATATAAGTCTGGTATGATAGTCTTGGTTAGTATAATAGTTTAATGTGTTACAGGCTTTTTTCTTTGACGGGATTTGAGTTAGCTCACCTGCCTTTCATCTCACAGTTTAAGCCTTAGTAGATACACATACAGTCTCCAATGTTGTTATTTCTAAGGAGTGTTTAGCATAAGCTGTAGTACAGACACCTGCTCTCTAAACGTGAAGAGTTGATATTTCTCAAGCTGTTGGCATGACAATCACAAATATCAATTCCTTCTCAGCGGGATTTGAAGTCAGATTTGAATGGGATTTCAGGATAAGTCTGTTTTTAACGAGGAGTACATCTTGCTGCCACTTGTAGAGTCATTACTGAAAACTGGGTAATCTTCCCGCTGATTTTATTTTTGCTATTGCAAATTCCTCACTTATAGCTGATACAAAAACAATTAGAAAAGATTAATTTCAAAAAGATTTATAGTAAAGTTAGAAGAATATAAGATTTTTATAAGTCTGTCAAAAATTACTAACTTTACAGTAGTCTATAGTCTGCCAATGTCCTCCATCAGCAAAGTCAAAACTATCTGTCCAGGAGTGTAGGCATTGTTTTAAACAGTTATTGTACATGTAAGGCTGAGTAAGACTTCAGAAAAATTAGACTTTTTACTAGGTCATTGATACTATGAAGATGTTGACTTAACTTTGTTATTTTTTGTTGTGCTTTAGTTGAAGAAGATAGTAGACAATGTAAAATTGTATCTACTGCCACGTTTGATACGGCCTGGAACACAACGCTAGCACAATACAGTCATGATGATGCAGAGAACTCCATTTGTCAAGAAACAGGTCCGCAAAGTAAGTCATGTGCTTTAAAATAGACGATCTGTATAGAAATTGAGACACACTGTGCGAAAAACAACCTTGCTACAGCCAATTAAACTGAAACCTTGATAGCACACTACAGGTCACATTTGCCAGACAATTTCCACAAATCTTACTCAGAATAGTTCTGTGAGACAAGTAGAGTGGTACTAGCCCATCCGGGCCTCTTGTTTTTGCTGCATTCAGATATCAAGACAACACAACTTTTTTTTCATTTTAGACCACGACTTCGGAAAGATGACACTAACAGCTGGTCAAACTGATGTCAAGGTAGGTTTACCCCTTACCCAGCTGAATTTCTAGAACCAACAATACCATTAAATTATTTATAGTCTTAAGAATACTTTGTTTACTGATGGAATAGGGAACAGAGTAGTAAGTTGATCAATTAATGATAATAATTATTTTAAAAAATTGGGTTGTACTGAAGAAGCAAACAGTGCTTCTGATTGACGCATTGCTCTCACAGTAGAATACAAATTTGCAACGTTGCTTACTTGAAATCACTAATTCTCTTAAGGCCCATCTGCACAGTAAACATTGCTTTATAAATTTTGATCTATTCAGCAAAGTTTACTGTGTAGATTGGTCGAATGTAAGATTTTCCTGAAGTGTATACTCCATTTTCGGGATAGACAAAGTCCTATCCGGTAAGCCTTGCTGTACGGACCCCACACAGAGATTTTATTTATTACCAAGGTGACAACGCCCTCATTAGATTAAAATTCCAGAGCAGTGTGAGAGAGATAATAATTATGGTTGAAATACAGGCAAAATAGTTTGAAATTGAATAAAACGATGCAGAAAAAAAACACCTGTTTTTACATTGACTATGAAATAAGTTAGATATTTAAATTATTTTTAAATAAATATGGTACATGATATAAATATAATTCATCTTTTTTGGCTGTACAGGATTGCACAAATTGTCTTTCTATAAGTAATATCCCTACTTACAACATTAGTTTTTACCCAAAAAACTTGTATTATGACGATTTTAAAGTTTCAACTATGTCAAATACTTTTTTTTTAAATAATAAGATATGCTGCATGAACCGTGATTTACTGTGTATACGGTCATGATTTACCCCCTCAAAAACGTACTCCTAAAGTTTATATACATTGTATCAAGGTTTACTGTGTAGATGGGCCTTTACTGATTAACGTCTCACGGTTTTGAGCCCCACTACCCATACCCTTCATGCAAAAAATAATTAAGCATGAGTTTTTTTAGCTCGACTTTTTGAAGAAAAGGGGAGCTATCCTACTCACCTCGGCGTCGGCGTCTGCGTTGGTGTCACACCTTGGTTAAGTTTTTCGTACCACCCACTTTATTTCTAAACCATTAGAGGTATTGCTTTGAAAGTTACCATACTTATTGATCATCATTACCTCCATCAACAGACAAGAGTACAGAACTGTGTAAAGGTTTTTGACATAATTATGGCCCTTTTTGACTTAGAAAGTGTATTGAGTTTGATTAAGTTTTTCGAACCACCCACTTTATTTCTAATTCATTACAGGTATTGCTATACAACTTACCATACACATTGATCATCATTACCTCAAACAACAGACAAAAGTACATAACTCTGTTAAGGTTTTTGACAGAATTATGGCCCTTTTTAACTTAGAAAGTGTATTGAGCTAGGTAATGTTTTTCGTACCACCCTACTTTATGTCTAATTCATTAGAGGTATTGCTTTGAAACTTACCATACTTATTGATCATCATTTCCTCCATCAACAGACAAGAGCAAAAAGCTCCATCAAGGTTTTTGACAGTATTATCTCCCTTTTTGACTAAGAAAGTGAATTGAGCTTGGTTATGTTTTTCGTACCACCCCACTTTATTTCTAAACCATTAGAGTTATTGTTTTGAAACTTTCCATACTTATTGATCATCATAGCCTCCATCAACAGACAAGAGTACATGGCTTTGTTTAGGGTTTTGACAGAATTATGGCCCTTTTTACTTAGAAAGTGTATTGAGCTTGGTTAAGTTTTTTGGACCACCCAATTTTATTTCTAAACCATTAGAAGTATTGCTTTGACACTTACCATACTTATTGATTTATCATTACCTATCAACAGACAAGAGTACATAGCTCTGTCAAGGTTTTTGACAGTATTATTCCCCTTTTGACTAAGAAAGCGAATTGAGCTTGATTAAGTTTTTCAGACCACCCCACTTTCTTTCTAAACCATTAGAAGTATTGCTATAAAACTTACCATACTTATTGATCATCATTACCTCAATCAACAGACAAAAGTACATAACTTTGTCAAGGTTTTTGACAGAATTATGGCCCTTTTTGACTTAGAAAGTGTATTGAGCTTGGTTAAGCTTGTCGTACCACCTCACTTTATTTCTAAACCATTAGAGGTATTGCTTTGGAATTTACCATACTTATTGATCATGATTACTTCCATCAACAGACAAGAGTACATAACTCTGTCAAGGTTTTTGACATAATTATAGCCTTATTTGACCTAGAAAATGAATTGAGCTGGGTTAAGTTTTTCGTACCACCCCACTTTATTTCTAAACCATTAGAGGTATTGCTTTGAAATTTACCATACTTATTGAACATCATATCCTTCATTGATAGACAAGAGAACATAACTCTGTGAAGGTTTTTGACAGAATTATCTCCCTTTTTACTAAGAAAGTGTATTGAGCTTGGTTAAGTTTTTTGGACCAACCTATTTTATTTCTAAACCATTAGAGGTATTGCTTTGAAACTTACCATACTTATTGATCATCATTACCTCCATCAACAGACAAGAGTACATACCTCTGTCAAGGTTTTTGATAGAATTATGGCCCTTTATTTCTTAGAAAGTGTATTGAGATTGGTTATGTTTTTCGTACCACCCCACTTTATTTCTAAACTATTAGAGGTATTGCTTTGAAATTTATCATACTTATTGCTTATCATTATCTTCATTAACAGACAAGAGTACATAGCTCTGTCAAGGTTTTTGACGGTATTATGGCTTTTTTTGACTTAGAAAGTGTATTGAACTTGGTTTTTCGTACCACCCAATTTTATTTCTAAACCATTAGAGGTATTGCTTTGAAATTTACCATACTTATTGCTCGTCATTACCTCCATCAACAGACAAGAGAACATAACTCTGTCTTAGTTTTTGACCGAAATATGGCCTTTTTGACCTAGAAAGTGTATTTAGCTTGGTTACGTTTTTCGTACCACCCCCCTTTATTTCTAAACCATTAGAGGTATTGCTTTGAAATTTATCATACTTATTGATCATCATTACCGTCATCAATAGACGAGAGTCCATAATTCTGTCAAGGTTTTTGACAGTAATATGGCCTTTTCTTACTTAGAAAGTGAATTGAGCTTGGTTAAGTTTTCGGAACACCCCACTTTATTTCTAAACCATTAGAGGTATTGCTTTGAAACTTACCATACTTAATGATCATCATTACGTCCTTCAACAGATAAGGAGGGTACATAACTCTGTCTAGGTGTTTGACAGAATTATGGCCCTTTTTTACTTAGAAAGTGTATTGAGCTTGGTTATGTTTTTCGTACCACCCTACTTTATTTCTAATTCATTAGAGGTATTGTTTTGAAACTTACCACACTTATTGATGATCATTACCTCCATCTACAGACAAGGGTACATAACTTTATCAAGCTTTATGACAAAATTATGGCCCTTTTTGACTTAGAAAGTGTATTGAGCTTGGTTTAGCTTTTCATACCACCCCACTTTATATCTTAACCATTAGAGGTATTGCTTTGGAACTTACCTTACTTATTTACCATGATCATAACTTCCATCTACACACAAGAGTACATCTTGGAATAAAGAAGTATAACCGGTAATGTTTACTAAGATATGACTATTTTTTCAGGTTAACGTACAAGACAGTGAAGGAAAATTTTGTTTACAAGCGATACTTGATCTTCTTTGGACTAGTGGATGGTCTATACCAGAATATCGTCAAGTTAAAAAAAGACACAAATATTTACACATGTACTGTCAATTGGTTAATATACACGTTGATTAAATGTTCGCTGTTTTCACAAATTTCCCACTTCACTAATGTAAAGAATCATTTCACTCAGATGTACTGTTAGGTAATTCTCCTCTCGATTTCGCAAATAAAAATCAGGAAATTTACGGCATGCAAAAATTACTCACTTTATAGTACATAACTATACTCCAGTAATATTGTGTTGTTGACGACAACGATGTTACTCATGTATATAATCGTAAAATGTTGATGTTGACAAATCAGATTAACATTTGCAAAACATGAACATTAATTACAACAAAAATAAATAACTGGTTAACAGTTCATGAAACGATGGTTACCGCAGTAAATTAAATATGTTTTCAGAAAGTTGCAATAAAAGATGATGATTGGACAAGGGGCCTGGCTGATTACATTAGAAACAAAGACAAGATTCTGTTAGAGTCATGTGATAAGCTACTCGCAGCGTACCAGGATGAAATGCTGCCGTGCGAGTCCTTCGTAGAGTTTGCGGACGTGTTGGGTATGTAGCAAGAATTCAAATTCTTTCAAACAATATGGGCCTTGATGTTTAAAAAGAGGGATGTAAACGCAATAGATATAAATCAATATTGTTTAAAAAACAACTTTTTTCTAAAATTGATAAATAGTGAAACTAAGAACAGTATGTTGTCTTAAGATACACTTCTCCAAACAAACGGGGAATACATGTACATGTATGTAGAACATTCACAATTGTACGGTCCTGTCTTAAAGTTATGCATTAGTTATGGGCCTTCCCAGGAACATTGATTAGGTAAAATGCCTGACTATAAATAGATGAAACACTGTAGAAAGGGCGTAAAATACAAAATCTTGGAGATATTGATTGCATTTGATGTTACTAAACTTTTGCCTGATTTCAGGTTTTCCAAAGTTTATTGACAATTTATTCAGAACGTGGCTATTATATTTTCAGGCCTACTGGAGGATATACCAGAATCAGACAAGTTTGTGACAGACCTTATACAGTCTATTCCATAGACTTTACACACAGACATTCAGTACTGGAATTTTTGAGTGGAGTTTTAAAAACTTTTTATTCAGCTAACATGTTTATTGTGTCAGTTCCTAGTGATAGTAACTACATGTTTCCCTGATTTTAGTGCATTCGAAAAGAAAATTTCTCATAGTGACTTATTATATAACAAGTGTTTCATGAAATATACTATCCCTGTAGTAAGAGTATTCCGTTCTAATTGTTTCTTTAATGTGTAGTTAACAAACGGGTAGACAATGTTACAGACCCCTTTGCATGCAACCATACTTTTATTGGAAAAAACTAGTTTCCATACCGCATCGATCGGCTAGGTCTTACCAAGTCTAGGTTACACATCACTAATACATGTCTATGGAATACTGAGCTCAAGTACAGCTTTAATTCAGCAGTGGTGTGCCGTTCTTGTGTGTGTCCACAGTGACGGTTGCGCATTGGAAACTAGACCGTACACGAAATGTGTGAGATTTATTCGAGTTGGCGAAAAATGGTAAACATTTCAGTCGCTGTTACCAAACGGTTCGCATAGGGACCTGGAAGTTAACTTTTACGGAAAATATAATTGCTTAGGCTATATATGTAATATGCTCTATTATTTATGAAGTAATTGAAGCTGAAACAAGGGTCTATGTGCAAAATGTGTTGTTCCTTCTTATTGATATATATTAACTAGGGTATTTTTTAACTAAAATGCACTGATCGGGTCCCAGGTACGCTACACTCACCTGTGGAACTAGCCAGATGTAATCAACAATTTGGCCTCTGTATCAGTGTCAAAGAATCGACTTTACAGGAGGCAGTGGCTGGATTTTAGCGAAGCTTCGTTGGAGGTTTTACAACCTCGAGGACAAAGTAATTGCCGTTTGCGTTTGTTTTGTTATTGCTACATTAGAATATACAGCACTAACCTACCCATCCCAATCAGAATTACGTGCATCTTTCAGTTCCTACTAAATCAATCTGGTTCCCACATTCCCGGGTAGATCCAATACAATAATTATCACAGAAACCATAAACTGTTTGGCCCCCCTCTAATTTGGTATTACTTGTTTTTCAAACTGTTTAATGCCATTATTGTTTACAAATCCAGCCGATGATGACAACCATTGTTTATGCACATTGTTTCTCTGTCTTTTCGAGGTTGATTCCATCTAGAGCGAGTCTCGAGAGCGATTAATCTAGGTTGTAAATTAAATTACATTGTAGTATAAATTCATAAACGATCTCGCTGAAAGTTGAATAGTAGAAACGTATGATCTCGGTTTTACTAATTAATTAGCTTTAACAGCCAGTTGCGAAGTGAAGGACCGGGTCTGTGGTCTAGTATTACCCTCTGGACTTAAAACCCAGGGTTCACAGATTCGATCCCCTGCTACTCCGTTAACAGAATAAATGGTCTTTACGATGAGACCTTAATCCGAACATGTAAAAGAACCAGGGAGTGTCTGTGGAACTGGAACACGTTCTGTATCTTGCACTATCCATCGAAACATGTCTAACCTTTTTAAATAAATAAAAACCACAGACACATGGGGATCTGTCCCAGGTGAGCGTGTCAGCTTGGTCTCAAACTCTCTTGCTCACAAAAATTGTCAAACGTCCAAAAATTTCATAACTGACATATATTATCATCAACTGAATAACAATACAGCATACAAGTCGCTTCCAAAAAGAATATTCCGAGGTGTATAGTTACACATACTATAAACACATCGGAATATATTAAACAATTATAAACTTATTTTGAGGTCAATATATAGTTTTGCGGACCTGTTAAAAGTGATATTGACCGAGGTCAATATCATTCTTTTACAGGTCCGCAAAACAATATATAGTTTTGCGGACCTGTTAAAAGTGATATTGACCGAGGTCAATATCATTCTTTTACAGGTCCGCAAAACTATATAAGTCTAAAATTATTATGTCGTATACCTCATAAAAAGTAGTTAAAATTACGCGAAAATATCACAGAAATGACGTCTTCAAATCCGTGCAGGTCTACACATCATTTTCCAGGTTTACACATACCTTTGCAGACCCGACACGTGAGCGCTATCGGCCAATCAGGATTATATCTAAGTATTTGTGAAAGGTATATAACACTACAGATAACCATTACTTTACCTAATCTGTTTTCTTCTTTCAAGCAAATAGGACAGATTTGCAAATGCTTTCCCGAATATTTCGTCGTGATGTAGCAAGCGCACACCAAACACATTTAATTGAAATGCGAAGTTGATTTAATACATACAAGAGTTTGCTTTGATTTCTTTATTAAACTGCTTGCAAGCATTACAAAAAAGATATGGAGAAAAGATATAGGTCTGACATTAATAGGCATAGAGGTAATTTAAATTGTATGGAGACATAATACTTGAACTTAGTCTAGTTAATTGTGCGCAGTCGGCTAGGCTCGTGGATCGTGCCAAATCGTCTCAGTCCGACTAACAATTTGCCATTAAGCATGTTAATAAACTCTCAGTAACCTCTTTATTATATACTGTCATACTGAGTATGGATTATGAGACAATAAATAATGATATTTGACAAACAAACATGTTTCTATTTTACCATGTACATGTACTTTTATAGTGTCTAATTTTCTCATTCCTATTTATGTATATAATGGCAACAACAGCGAAGCAACAATATGCCCGCCGGGTTCTAAATCAATGCGAGCTTGTAAACCTTGCCACAGTTCAGTATCATACCTTAGCTTACCAACGTGAAGTATCATAAGCTACCGAACAAATTCACCTACTCAAAGTGAACGGGAAAGTGTGAAAGTATATAATAAAACGACGCACACTTAAAGGGGCATACCCTATAACTAGCAGATTGTTTTCTCAAAATGTTTATAAAAGAGGCTAAAAGTACGTTAGTTAATAAATAAATGAATTTCAAATGAACAAATATTTAGAAGTGTCTAGACTCTACACAAATTGCCAACTAACCCTGTTACAACAAATCGCTACCCACCAACAAATTAAAACCAATTAAATAATGAAGGCTTAACTGCACTACAGCACGTCGTATTTAGCTTCTTTTACCAAAATTATCCGATGAAGGCTTCCGCCGAAACGTTCATAAAATATGATTTAAAAACGTTAAAATGTTGAAGTATGTTATTGTTGAATTTTTCATTCGTATTCTTGCTTCTTTTGCCTGTTACTTCTACTTGTAATTTTAGGATTTCCAAAATATTCTTTCCATTAATGTCACGTATAACTTTTTAAGTTATTTCAGTCTGCATCCGGTTTTAGGTTATGCCTCTTTAATTATTCATGTCGTCTGTATATACGCAATAATGTTTTTTTTTCTATAAGCATATAATTGTATGTATAATGCAATAGAATATTTGAATTGAATTTGAATTGAATTAGAGACGATAAGGTATAAATAATGTGCGTAAATCGTAAAATTTTAAAGCTGCTCGACCATACCTTATCTGAAAAGTTGACATTTTCCAAAATGAAACATTTATTAAAACATAAAACGTTACAGAAATAGTAAACGCAAGAATCAACAACGCAAGTGAAAAGCAATATAGCAATTCGAGGAAATCTACTAGGTATTAAAATGCATGCTGGGTGGATACGACGGCACCGCTACACTATATGGTCATATTTAGATTTCAAAAGCGTTTGCAAATATTTATTATTTGGTAGCGTACAATTTCAAAAAATACTTAAAGACTTAACAGGAAATTATATTTGAACCTTTTCACTTAATGATTTATTCTAAAGTATGCTTATTTCAGACAGTTCAGACAGCTGAAAGCGAGCGGCTTTAATAAGAGTGAATATATATATATATGCTTAAATCGTCCAATGTTAAGATACTTGTAATGTTAAATCCAGTTTCTCTTAGGCTAGGTGCATTGATTCCATAGTCATTCTAAGTTTTTCCTGTTCCTCATCGATTTATTAACATCCAGCTCTGAAATAGAAAATGATTCCATATAGTTACATACTACTTCTATATTTGTGTTTTAATTGACAAGAACGCTTAAAGCTGCTTGCTCTCAGAATTTGGTGGAAAAAGGTTCTTCAAACTGTCTGAAATTATCATATTTAAGAATATAACATCAACTAAAAAAAGTTCCAGTATGATTCTGTATTTTTTAAATTATACGCTACCAAATTATATAATAAACATATATGGTAGCGGTGCGACAAACCAAGCAAACAAATGTTTCAACAGAGTTTCTCAAATTGCTATGTGGACTGTTACTTGTGTTGTTGATTTTAGCCATAACTTTTACATTTTATGTTTAAATATATCATGTTGGAGAATTTTATTTTTCACCGAAAACTTTCAATCAGTTATATGGTGATAAAAACCGTACAAAGGTAAGCAAAACATATGGGAAGGTAGCTTACCTTTTCTTCTGTTCACAGACAAAATATCGTCTGTTATGACAACCATCGTCATACCATTTCCCATTATTGTTGTACATATATGCGCAGTTGTTGTTGTGTGTATTTGGCTCTCCATGATTCCAGTTTGTGAACTGAACCATTCGGTTACTTCTGTACCATCGCCAGATATGTTCCTCTCGCAAATCAGTCGCCCCGATAAAGGCATTCGTTACTGAAAAAATAAGATTTATTAATATTGAAATGATTAAATTTGTTTATTTGCTGAGTTACGTTTAAAGTATCTCTCTGCACTGTTCACTAATTTTTCTTTTTATTGCAGTACTAAGGAATACACTTTAGAGAAGTTACATATAAGTTTTTATTTAAACACAAATTAATTCTGAACTGTTTTTGTTTCAACAGTATTCCTGAATATAGAGCTGAAAAGAGGCACTCCCTACATCCATCAGATTATATTATCAAAACATAGATTATGTGTTCAATGAACGTAAAATGATAAATAAATACAATTTCCAAGAAGAACCTGTCAATATAGAGGCTTTCTGTAATAAATCGCACTCACCCATTAATTGTACAACAACAACTCAACTTAGATTATTGAACGGTTTACGGTACTGCAGTATATAGTAAACTGCTGATTATATCGATAATGACCGGAACTTTTTGGTTAAGTTATAAGTTATTATAACACTTCCAAAGATTATATCATTTATGTTTTGTAAATAGGCATTTCTTCATAATGAATTTTGTGTCAATTATGAGTTACATGTAATGCAACATTCTTACAAGTTTTGAAACAAAGCTTCGACCGAAAGCAGTAGTTATTTAGCTCTTTTTTTAATGAATTCACACATGTAAAGGTAGGTCAGTACCTTCCGTCAGTAAAATTAAAAGTTGTCACATTTGTTTGAAATTTGGTACATGCGTATATCGTGCCCATCTGCGTTGCATGGTAACGTTTTTATTCACATGACGTCACGTGACGTCATTTAACAACGCGATCTGGCGACAGCGTACCGGAAGCATACTGTCATGTGGTTATTGTTATATTATTTTGTCATTTGTGGACCGACTCTTATTTTTCAAAGTTTGCTATAATACTTGAAAATATTCTATCAATCGGTGTGCAAACTATTTCGTTGTATTAAAAAATATTACATTTCCGTCGAAAACGTACAGAAAAACGTCAGAAACGTCATTTTTCTGCTCCACGAATTTTGGCATTTCAGAAAATAACAACAAAAAGTAGACGGTGAAAGTTTATAAAATTTTTATAATTCACTATTTTTGAAATCTGAAACTGAATAATTAAATAAAAATGGGATGTGTTCGGCTTAGATATTTCAGTAAGCACTCTTGAATAATGTCACTGTAACGCGAAAAAGTGACGACGCTTCTAGGAATAGGTAGATAAAGTGATCGTTTACGTACACGGAGTGGAAATGTCAAACAGTAACTGGCCTCAATTTTTCATACGTTACTTCCGAAATCTCAAATATTTTAAAGGAAGGAACAAGCAATTTTTCAATAATTCATTTATTACCTATATATTTATGGCAAATACTCTACCACAGCTTACAAATTTCTTGAGTGTTGTCTCACAGAAGCTGTTTTCACAACTTCTCGAACATCAAATCAGTAAAAGTATAATTCCACATTTTTCTAGAAAGTAAACGAAAATCCTTTAATGCATAACCCGTGTTGCTAAAAATTGTGTACATGCTTGAGCCACGTTGTTATTATCCTGGAAATGATCCCATCTATTTGCAGCTATTTGGATAATGTCGCAGTCAGTCAGGGAATTTATGTTGCTAAAGTATTTGCTCTTTAAACATCTTAAAAAACGTTCACATAATACTTTCTTCTTGAATATGTAAAACCATTCATAAGTTTTATGTTATGATAAAGAATTCAATGATAACATTTATCAGTGTCAGAAATCCTAGATAACCTGATGGAAGAACGCCTGCTTGGAATAAGAGAAGTAGCGTGTTCAAAACAGGTCGTACCAAAGACGTGACAGTGACAGCCGGTACATAAATCAAAGAATAAAATGAGCCTTCAATTTTACAGGTATTGCCAAATTATTTTCATATCATACAATCATAAAATTTTTGTAAATGTAGCGTGCAATTAAAACTGTTTTCTATTCAGTGTGTGTTATTTGATCAAATAATTTATAAAACGTGGCAAGTATCCTGTTTTCTTTTCAAACTTATCCAAAACGAATTTTAACCATGGTAAGTGAAGTTTTATTGTAGTACAATGGTGTACTGACTTGTTATCAGATACGAAGATCAGAATTGTAATTATGTTTGCATAAAGACTGCAGGAATTTTGTGCTCAAATATGAACGTTTAAGTGATGATGTTTTTCTGCTCACAAATGGTGCAATTATCAAATAATATATGACATTCAATACCGTGTCGTACTTTCATTCATTTTATTTAAGATGGTGCAGGTGTTTATACCACAAAATCCACATCCTTTTGTATATATCATTATATAAACACCTACACTAGTTAGTCGTCCCGGATTCAGTTTTGTATGCTATTCCTGAAAAATGCACAATTAGATCCGGGTTTGTGTGAAATGAATTATTTTTTTGAATTCATTATTGTTAGAGAAATAATTAATTGAATAAGTAGTCATTAGAAAGACATCGCGGAAGTGAGTACTTAAATGTTTTCTCTTTAATTTAGATACGAAAAAGTTTTAAATGATAATGTAAAAAAATCCCCTTTGAAAATTAAATGTTATAACATGAAACCCTGGTATTTTTACACGTTTTATTGACTCTATTACTTGTGAAAATACTCCAAGATTGCACCAAAAACGTTCTAGCAAACAAAAAAAATTCAGGGGTTGGGGGAGGGAGGAGCATGCCCCGACCCCCCTAGAATGCTTGCGTACATATTCTCCAAGCTCTAGCTATGCCCCTGGGGTTGATGCGATTTATTTACAGAAGGCCTCTATATTGACTAATTGTCGTAGAATGAGGCATTTTTCGCCATAGGTTCTTCCTATAAATTGATTTTTTTGTCATTTTACGTTCATTGAACACATAATTTATGTTTCGAGAATATAATCGCTTACATGTAGGGTACGTCCCTTTAAAGTGTGGCTGAAAGTTGTACTTACATTTCCTCAGCTTTATTTGCCTCCAGATGTACTCGTTTTCTAGGCTTGTATCTATCTCCGCGAGTTCACCATTCATACTTCTACATACTTCCTGTTAAAACATAAATTAAGCAGTGTTTTAAAAGCAATGTACACGTTATACACAGTATTTCAAAATGTCCCGTGCACGTTGTAAGAACATAAACTCGAAAATCATTAAAGGGACATACTCTATAACTGTTGTTAAACTAAATAACCTTCAAAACCCAAATGAAAACCTCTATATTGATTTACATTGTTATGGTAAAATGAGGCATTTTTCGCCGTAGGTTCTTCTTTGAAATTGTATTTATGTATCATTTAACGTTCATTGAACACATGATCTAAGTTTCGAACATATTATCTGCTAGATGTAGGGAGTGCCTCTTTACGCATTTTCGCGTTGTCTGAGTCACGTGATACACATTTTAGGCTACCGAAATAAGGATACAGGAAGTAAGCTTCATAAACTGCCTGAAAGTCCTTTGATACAGCTCTTGATGTACACTAAGCACCGGATATAACGAACTCCTTGGGACCGTTTAAAATTGTTCCTTATATCCAGAATATGTTATACCCATATAACATTTTCATATTAGATAAAAAAGGAAAGGAATCGGGCCCAGAAAATATGTTCCGTATAGCCATACTTTCGCTATATCCGGAGTCGTTATATACGGAGTTTACTGTATAGGTCTCTAAAAATGTGTTACTAGTCTCGCTTACATTTTATTATGGGAAACAAGTTATGCAGAGTGATACATACACTAGCAACTGGCATTGGAAATGCATCACGGCTGAAAAAGTAGCATGACTTTCCATATCCAACCCATCCCTCGGGACAGCGACAACGTCTAGATATGTCAAGACTGGCTGGAAATAGAAGATGTTGTCAAAAAGAACATTTTAGCCAATAAATTCCTTCGTAACCCTTTAATGGGTTACAAACAAGTGTTTATTTTTATTTGCAACGTATGGTTGAACAAATAATCTCAAATTAGAGAATATGATTATGACAATTGATGAATAATTTTGAGAACCTAAACTTGAAATCTTGAGCAAGAATGTATGTCCTTATATGTGAGCATAGGATCTCGGACTATTTATGCAAACGGTGTGCTATATAAATGTGCCGTTTACAGCGTTGAATCGAGTCAGGAGTCAATGTTACGTCATATATCGCCGCGGCAGTACGCGAGCAAGGGAATGCGAACCGAAATAAATTTTGAGTACAATACAGATATACGGAATCAATGACAAGTGTATTTTCTCAGCAATTAACTGACACTTCATAAAATTTATCTTCTTTTCTGCCACGCCGCCTACTTGTTAGAGACAATATTATGATTACTGCTGTTTTCAAGGCAACAGTGGCCACTTTGGTGGAACGAACGTTTTCCGAGTACCACCACTTTACATTTCCTTAACAAACCTCAAAATGCCCTAGCTATTGAAAAGCAGTAATTCAAATATAACACTTTCTCACATAACTTTTTCCATACGTTCAACGTCTTTCGTCTCAAAGTTTTTGCAGTTTTCGAACCAATTGTACTAAAATCGCAAATACAATGATATATAATATTATTTAGATTTAAGGAATTTCTATTAAATTTGAAACAAATCGTCTACTACAATTTTATTTCATTCAGCGCCGTGAAGAATGTCCTATTTCTATACAGTTTATAGCTCTAGGTGATATTTGTTGTTTGTTTTTAGTTGGTTTATAAAAATTTAGTTAAGGTCTATTGTGAAGAAAGGTTGCAGCTTATCAAGTCACTCTTGTGCTGTAAAAACCAGTACCACTGTCATGTGAGGAGGTACGGTGACCCTAGTGGCGCTCAAACCCGCAGCCTCCGGGACAAGCGACAGCCACCTTAACCTCTACACCACCGCTCCACTTGATTTAGAATATTGATAAATTTTGGTTGAAAGCGCGAATTATGAAAATGTGAAAGTTATAATACCACTTAGAATTGTGACATATCCCATATCTACTCAACACAAACAAATCACCTTTTTGCTTTACGCTGTACATTGTTTATGCAAACGATAGCTACATTACGTACATGTATCACTGAAAAAAGTAGTTTCGGCAGACGTATATTACTAATAGAGTGGTAAAATATTGTTTGAAAATACAGGTAAAGCGCGCCATTCACCTTGCTCTCCGCATTGTTTACACGGACGTGACGTCATAGACTGTTCACGCGCTGTCCACCTAGCATCTGTTTTCGCTTTCTGTTTCACTTTTGTTTTGAAAGTCATACCGATCAGTTGACCGGATCGTCAGAATATGTACTCCCAATTGAAGGTTTACCCAAATTACATAATTAATTAAATTTACTATACTTGTCCGGTCAATGATTCAGTTCTTGGATGAACCAGATATTAGTTTTGACCCGTTTTTGGTCAACTGATCGGTATGACTTTCAAAACAAAAGTGAAACAGAAAGCGAAAATAGACGCTAAGTGGACAACAACTTCCTGGTCACATATGACCCTTATCTTATTTCCTGGTGTCCTGAGGTACCCACACTCCCCTTGTTAAATTATGTTGCGACTCTAGGCTCGGACTCAACGGTTGACCCAACCCAGAGTAGCCCTGCTGGCGACGACAACAGAACTCTCCCCAACAGGCAGGCGTAACAATACAATGTATTTGTTTGCAGACCTGTGTCACAAAAATCAAAATTACTCAGATTCCACAAGATACATGTACATTTATTTATGCACTCTGGGATTGCTCGTTCGTATTTCACACGGACCATACTCTTCACGTTTTAATTAATACACGCGATTCATCCTGCGCCTTATTTAACAATAAAAGAAATTGTCGCCTACAATGTAAAAGTCAATATATTTTAATTATTACTTACACACAAGAGCGATCCAAAGAAGTAAATGTAATATTCCAAGAAGGTAATTCATCTTCCTCATAGTCTATCTGTTCTTCCACTGAATGTGATGGAATTGAGGTTATTAATTGCTTATATTGATTATGTTGGTTCCGCCGCAACGACTATCTTTCATTTAATCTTTATTCTAATATGCCTTTGGTATATTTCTATAGTCAATTCGAGTGCATTGATATGATTGAAGCACTCTGAAAAGAAGGCGGAGTTTCGGACATTGAAGTAGCTTCTTCCGACTTTTCTACATTGTACTTTACTCCCGCGCAGAAAATAAAATATAGACATAGAAATAATATCTGTATAAATACATCAGTCGCATGAAAGAGTTGTGTTTAAGAACTTAAATATTATTTTTGATTGCGTCAAGTAAGCCTTAGAATACCTTCACCTTGTTTTCCATTAGAAAGGCCAAGAATGAAATGAATGAAAACGTTGAGGTCATCACACTGACGTCATT
The DNA here is from genome assembly GCA_022818135.1 of Saxidomus purpurata. Classification (NCBI taxonomy): domain Eukaryota; kingdom Metazoa; phylum Mollusca; class Bivalvia; order Venerida; family Veneridae; genus Saxidomus; species Saxidomus purpurata. The sequence goes on along the minus strand of JAFMSR010000006.1, from coordinate 16,287,881 downwards.
ACTCCACGTTAAAACGTTGTACAGTTCAGATTGACGATTCGCTTTTAAATCGATTGTCTGCTTTTAAATTCTGAATAATGTCACAGTCGGGTATTTTTTATATTTTATGTGTTAGATGATTAAACTCAAAAAAGTTTGTATGATACAGATATGTATGATATCTTGACTGATTGCCCGAATTGGGGAGTGAATTCCAACGGCCACTATATATGCTATTTTACACATTACCGTCGAACTGAAAAAAGGTCCGTAGTACATGTAGTAATGATAGTTTTCATAAATTTGACTTATCAGAATCGAAATACTCTATGGCTTGGAGTGCTTTATCGAAAGTGAAGCATCTCCCGTCGGTAATGTGCCTGCGTAATAATTCACTCGGGCTTCGCCATTGTGAATTATTCCGCTAGGCACATCACCTCCTGGGAATGCTTCAATTTTAATAAAGCACTCCAAGCTATAGATTATGTCTTAAGTACTAAATTGTGAGTTTGAAGTAGTTTAATTTGTATTGAGTTGATTAAGGTAGCTGCGGACCAGAATTCAAAAAGTAGACGGAAAAATACAAAATTCGGCCCAGATAAAGATCTACATCTATTTTTTTATGTATAAAATTCTATTTTTCTGTTGCGCTTAAAAGTTCGTGTAAAAAGCGCCACCTGTCGGTACCCGTTTTTCGAACGAAAATTGATCGTTTTTCTATAATAATTTCAATAATATTTTGGTGATTTCACTTTTTTCAATGTGTACATTATTTTGACAACCTTTATTTGGTAGGAGCAATATTTTAATGTGTCTGGTGCATTACAAAACCATTATTTCTGCGAAAACAGATAGTCCGAAACCAAAAACGTAGTGAATCTTTTTCGTCAAAATGTACGGATTTTGACATATAGCACGTTATCCTCGAGGTCAAAATTTTTTATTTTTTGATATTATGTGCATCAGGTTGTGCTCTTAAAAATAATCGGATAAAAAGGTCACTTGTTCACGTTTGCTTTTTACAAAAAATACCTTTTAAAATAACGATCAAATGCTTAAAACGCGACGTTGACAAGGACGTTATGCGTCGATTATTACAATGTGTTATGACAAACACTGAAATAATAAATGGGCTTTCCTTTATGTTTGCAGAAAATCTTGGACATTTTTTTAAGTAAATATAATCATTCTAATTAATAATGAAATTTGTACCAACGGTGTTATAACCAGTTTATATAATTGATCCCAATCTGAAACGTGTTAACATTTGCTCTTCAGTGTAAGCAAAATGATGAACGAAGGCAGGTTCTCCGGGTCCAAAACCGCACTTCGACACTTAAGACCCTTAGATAAAAAAAGATAAATAGCGTATTTATAGTTGTTTAGTTTTTGGAAGTGTCTCGTGTCCACGTCCGCACCCAAAGATCCGGATCTGGAGACTATATCTATCACTTCGAGTCCTGGACATATTTTTGTATTTTCTATATATTACTTTCTATAAAAGTCATCTTTGACAAGATAACGCACCACTATAAGAAGATAACATGAGTGTTTAACATAATAAGACGGTATTTAGACAAGATAACACACGACTTTAAGAAGATAGCATGACTATTTGACATGATAACATGGCGTGTTGACAAGATAACATAATACCTAAGAAGATGTAACGGTTCATTACAAGACATAACTACTATTTGTGAAGATAGAAAAACCACTTAAACAAGACAAGACATTCTGTTAACAAGACAACTTGTAATGTATCAAAATAAGACAGCTGCGGCGTTCCATACTTCTGTAATAAATCGCTATCCACCCATTAATTGTACAACAACTTTACTATATATTTTGATTTTATCGATGATGACTGGAATGTATAGCTTAAACGTTCATGTTGAGTTATAATACTTGCACATATTCTGTATTTTATGCTTTTGATGTAATTAAATACGAAATTTATTTTAAATTCAATATTACGTTTAATCTAAAATAACATAGACAGTTGTGATGCAGTAGTTATGAATGGATGGCAGAGATGTAAATGTGCAGATTGGTGCATTTTTTCCATGCATATCCGGGATGATATTGTAAGAGTCTAGTCTGTGTTACTGATTATTGAATATTTTGTTTACAGGCTACAGTAGGGTAGTGATTTACTAAAAGGGTCCATAGAAAACAGTTTAAAGTTTATATACTTTTAATGAAACATAAAAGAAATATAGATTAAAATCTATGAAATAACTTAAAATGTCACCCATGGTAATGATCATATATGGCAATCGTTCGTAAGAAGGAGATGTATAGTTATACCAGTATATGAGTTCTGCTACGATGGTACTTTACTCTGTTGTTTTGACGGATTAGCGACAAACAGTTTAAAAGCGGATGCATCAAAATACCTGTAGATTGGCGGAATTTCTTTATGTTGTAGTTACTATATATTTGGCGGAATTATATTCTTGACTTAGCGGATATTAAACTTCATTTAACCTAAACAGCTGGAAAGCTGGCGAACTGCTTGATTCGCCCGTATATATACATTTTAGCGTACTTATTCCGCCAGAGTGAAATGTCCCGCCGCAAAAGTTTCAAATACAGTTTTATCCAATCAAAAGTCTCTACATCTACATTGTTACTCCAACAATCAATTACTGATTATAACTGGAGATCGGGGACTATTAGTATAATCAAACGTTATAAAATTCACCATGTGTAACACAGTGGTTATGTATGATACTGTTAAAACTTGGTTAAAAATAGAAACAGTATTCTCGAGCTTAAGACATGTATCAGACGAGACTATTAATGAAGCGCTGAAGGCTTGCACTGACCTTGGTGTTATAGGGTAGATCAGTCCAGTATCAGATGGTACGTGAGAAAAAGGAGTTCATATGATATTGAGTGCGTGAGAATGGTATGAAGCAATTAAGGTGTCTCATAGGATTTATTCAACCAGTCAAACCATTCCGCCAAACTAACTACTTATCAATCTTCCTGTACTGTCGAACCCTTTACAGGGACTAAGACAATTTCCTGCGCGTCAAGCCACAAAGACTGTTAGTAGAAATAATAAAAAAAGTAACAGGTCATAAGTAGTAATGTTCGGACTATTTCGGAGAGTGCCTGCGAGGCTGCGACGAGGCTATCACGTGACCCCATGACGTCATCAATGACCGCGCAAGAACAATGGGACGGGTATCCTATGACCGCGCGGGAACAATGGGGCGGGTATCCTATGACCGCGTAGGAACAATGCCTACAGACCCCTTTTGTTACGTAAGACAATGGGGCGAGTATCGTATAACAGTCTGCGAGGTCGGAATGTCCCACGACGTCACGACCCATCCCGCATTCCGTAGGGGGTCAAGGTCGCCCCCAGTCAATGCCCTATCCCCCTAGAACATTTTAATCACATAATGCAATAAAACGGTTGCTAAATTTAGATTTTAACAAAACTCAAAACTGTAAAAATCGATATCGTCTTGAGGAAAAATGTTGTGGTGCCAGAGATCTTTTTCTGATGAGGTAGGAGATTGTGGAAACGTCTGACCAGATCAGAAATGTCATTTAGGGTCAATTATGACGTTATGGGCATATGGCATTTTTGGAAAGCCCCAATGGCGTACATTTAGAAAAACCCTATCCAGACCGGAAATGACGTCATCCAAATTTCAAAGTTATCGTAGAAGCTCGGGACTGGTACCACTGGAAAGCTCTCGTCGAGAAGATTCGGAAAATATATACGTATACGGGTCTACTTCGTACCGTCGCTGAAATATTCGGGTTTAAGCGAAATCATTCGTGCTTTTAAACCCGGCTTTTCTCTTTCATTATCGAACAGAACCTAGGCATACAGGGTATCTAACGAAAGTTCTTGATGAGAGCTATCCGATGGCAATATCTAATCGGAGTTAAATTCGCTCGGCCGTGAAAATCGATGACTCATTCCATCGGAATTTTAGGGAATGTCTCTTATTCGGGTACAAGTTTGGAACAGGTCAACCTTAAGTCATCACCCTTTACATCAATTGGCCTTTAGGTAACTCGACCAATGGAAAATTAACACTACCATACATTTCATCTCCAACCATAAGTCGACAAGTTCACACCAACGCGAACTTTCGAGGGAGAAACACGAGTTTAAAGTGGATCAGAAAGTTGAAGAAACGTTTATATTTCAGTACGTCAAATGCGGCTATTTTTTCTTTGCATGAAGAAATCTTTTGCACTATTTACGAGTGTGGCATACATGCGCCTATTATTCTAATTAATGCCTCTGTTGTGAAGAAACAGTTCACGATCGGAAAACGTTTTTAAGACATCTATAAGAGACTCTAAAAAATACACTGTAAAGTTCGGTTTTAAAACACCTTCTCATTAGAACGTTTCATAAAATAATATGGAAGTGGGCTTATCGGAGTCACATTTTTAATCTTCATATGCGAAAGAAATTCTTGAAAAAATGACTGTTAGATAACGACTATTGTATTCTATATTTAAACCCTTTCATTAAGACCGCCGCTGCCGCCGCCATCAACAACACCACCACTACCACCACCACAGCTACCACCACCACCACTACTACCACCACCACCGTCACCGCCACCACCGCCACAGCCACATCAAACAAGAATTTCAACTCGCGCTTATGTTAAGGAATATCATTTTACGTCTGGCTATAAATTCTTAAAATTTGAAGGAGCAACATGAAGAATTGTCCGGATTGTCTACGAGACTTCTTGAGAAGGGACGCTATGCTTAGACACCGCAAAAACAAACATGGGGGAATAATCCACCCTTGTCCGCAGCAGCAGCAAGATTATGGAGTCTATCAGCAGCAGCTACAACAGAGAAAAATACCGCCCCCACCGGGAATACCAACTTCATCCAAGTCGTGAAAAGATCGATCGGGAGGGTCGCTGCAAACACCGTGCACAGAGCGTAGGTCTGACATGGTTTTTTCGGCATCCATTTACCATGATGATTTCGAGTCCGACGGCTTGTGGGAAGACAACGCTGGTCAAGGAATTATTACGAAATCACGAAGCTAAAATCAGCCCTCGGATAGAGAGAATCGTTTGGCTGTACAAGAGATGGCAACCGCTTTATTCGGAAATCCAAAGGACGGTGCTTCCGAGAGTACAGTTTATTCAAGGCATTCCGACCGATTTAGCCGACGACGACTTTTTCGACCCGAGAGTAAATAACTTACTCATTTAAGACGACTTGCTTTCCGATGCTGGCAAGGACAAACGTATCAAGGACCTGTTTACGGAAGGGTCCCATTATAGATCCCTGTCTGTCATTTCCATTAGCCAGAATTTATACGGGAACAAAGACCCTACACAAAGGCGCAATTGTCACTATATAGCGCTTTTCAACAATCCGGTGGATAAACAGTCGGTCATGACATTGGCCCGTCAAATGTATCCGAACAAAACGGACGTATTGATGAATGCTTTCACAAAAGCTAAGAAAGAACCCTACGGTTATCTTTGGGTCGACCTAAAAGCGTTTACGACAGAAAACGAGAGACTAAAATTTGCTACCGGCCGTAAGGACACTGACGGATATCGAAATCCCGCGCCAGAAATTCGAACGGACTCGACAGATCAAACGAGTATAAGATAGGATGAAGCGGTTCAATCCAATGATATTTCCGTTGACAGTCAAACGGAGCGGATCGACGAAAAATCCAGCGACGAAATGACTAATAAGGCAGGGTCTTGCATCGATTGCGGACTTCTTTTAGAAACGCCGTACGACGTTCAAAGACACGTAAAACCGGTCGGTGCGCGGAATACGAGCCGCCGGCAAAACGGGCTAAAACGAAATTATCGGGATTCGGGGCTAGAATGGATAATTTAAGTGCGTTATAACACCAAATAAAGAAACCACGAGGCAAGTGGTTCAAGCACCGATGTACGCTGGCAACGCGTGTCTGGTCTCGTACCTCTATATTTTGTCTACTGCCGCATTTTACACAAGTGGGCTAAATAATCATAATCTTTGGACAAAACTGACTTGGTGCGGGTTCGAGCCTCAACAAGGTCACGACCGTACTTCCTCATATGACACCAGTACTGTTTTTTCCAGGAAGAGGACTTGAGAGTGACTCGATAAGCTGAAAGCTTTCTTCGCAATCGAGCTAAAATGAATTAGTGCAAACTAAAAACTCACTAAATTTTCCAGTTTTGTTTGGTACAAGTATGCATGGGAGTCATACTGGGATCTTGGCAAGTTCACCAGGGGAGAACTGCCAAGGTCGGCCGAGACTATAAAGGTAAAGTAAAGTGTTTGTTTATTATAGTGTCACCCCTACTTAAAGGGCCAGCCATTTCTGACTTATGAGACACCTTCTTTTTGAGCACATTTACCTCCCGAATCCTATCATTTTGATGCCAGACACCAGGCAGGTAGGCATACGGTAACCATTATTTAACTAGCTGGCGGCTCACCAACCGGCCATATCAGAACGGACCCCTGCTGGGATTCGAACTTTCGACCTCCCGCTCCCAAGGCGGATGCCTGAACCACTACACCAAGGGGGACTATAAACAATCTAAACAGCAACAATGACCCACATAATGTACGTTATTTATTTTAGAAATAATAAGTGTGTCTCTGTATTTTATCGTTTAATAAATACAGTCAGAGATTCGGATGCGTGGTATTTAAATCACGAGTGCATAGCACTCGTGATTTAATTTTTCGCATCCGAACGACTGGCTATATATTATGCAATGATAAATTACAGAGATGCATTTATTATTTCGATTTTAACACGAAATTGTCTTTGAAAATACAACGAATTAAAATTTCACGCGTTTCGATTAGAATATACCGTGAAAATATTGTCTTTACGGTACACAGATACACAAGGGTGACAGTTAAATTGAATATTCAGTGCACGAAAATTGCGTAAGTGTAAGCGTTTCGATATCCGGACGCTCTCGTGCAGTAAACACGTTTAGGTTTAATTTTCTTGTATAATTTTGCAATGCTTTAATGTTAAGCTAACATTTGTTACAAAATGTTAATGATCTACTTTTATAATTCATCAGTTTAGTGATGAATGTATATAACACATGGTAAACGTTTTTGTCGAACCCACTTGCGGTGAGCTCGACATAGTTGTCACTTTTGGCGGTCTGGTGTATGTGCGTGCGTCCGTCCGTCCGTGCGTCCGTCCGATTTTGTCCGGACCATATCTTTTTCATGCATGGAGGGATTTTGATGTTACTTGGCAAAAATGGTCACCATTATGAGACGGAGTGTCATGCGCAAGAACCAGGTCCCTAGGTCTAAGGTCAAGGTCACACTTAGAGGTTAAAGTTCAAAGTCAAGAAAATCTTTGTCTGGGTCATTTCTTCTTCATGCAAAGGGGTATTTTGATGTTACTTTGTACAAATGTTCACCACCATGGGCTACCCTTGTTTTTAGAATTACCCATTGTTGTTACTATAAATAGCTTATATTGTAACTTTTTAATTACTGGCCGTAGACAAAAATCGAGACCACTTTTCTGTGGTACAACATGCATATTACATCCAATAATTAGGTGTATTTTGACCCATCTCTACTTAGTAAGGAGTTAACCCTTTTGACATATGGCGGGCTCGATATGTTGCACGTGGGCATCTAGTCTGACCTTTTGGTTGGTTATAGATCTTTTGTCAATGGGTAGGATTTTAGTATGAGTGAGTCCCGGCACTCCGCGGTAGGACATTGACAAAAGGGAACAGGTTTCCACAGCAATTGTAAATGTAAAATGCATTTTTATCTCTGTTTCCTGGGCGAGTCGACCGCTTTCATAAATTCTTAATGTAAAGAAAAATTAGTAACCATTTTATGAGACGTATCACGCTACTCATACGAATGCTGTTTCAGGGTATGAATATTATATCACATTGTACATATGTAAATTTGAAAATTTGCAACTGAAGTATCAGCTTGTTTAAGGAGCAATGTTAGCTATCTGATAAACGTTACTCATATTAATCCTGCCATTTTATGTTTCACTGTCACGTGGTAAAAAAATAGTAACATTCTAAAGTATCTTACAAGCACGGAATGCAATTGGACGCGTGCGACATTTACCCCACGTTTTGCCCGTGGAAAGCGTGATCTGTATTTTATCGTAAAGTAATGTAAAGCTTCTTTCCCTCTATATATATATACGAAAAGTTGCGGATCATGTTAGAACTAAGTATAAGTTACAGTTTATTAAGTCAAATTTTAACAATTAAGAAACCCAGGGGGAACGAGCGGTAGTGAGCGACCGGGGTTTCTTAATTGTTAAAATTTGACTTAATAAACTCTATCTTACTAAGTGTTTTACCTTATTTGCCTTTTGCATAGCCACCAATTTATTGTAGTAAATGCATCAGAATGAACATTAACCTACTTAGTGTTTGAAATTATTTTTTGTAAATCTGCAGTATTTCCCAATTTACTGACTCGGTATATAAATATTGATTAACCGAAGTTAAAGTGTAGCGAATACTGCGTTACGATTGGGCAAAAAATAATTTCAAACACTAACTTGGGTTAATCAATATTTATATTCAAAATGTACATGCTGGTGTACGTGCCATAATCAACATAATACAAATTAGATAGAGCGACTGTTTGCTCAAATAATTACGTAACGACCCTCGAAATAATATAATTATTGTCGCAAACAGTACTCTATCTAGTACATAGCACACGCTTATGCTATATATTCCACACTGTAGGATTTCAAACATCAGGTTTTGCCTAATATTTACATTGTTTATTTGTCACTTAAATAAAATACAGTAAAGCTCGGTTATAACGAACTCCTCAGGACCATGAAAAGTTGTTCGCTATATACTATGTTCGCTGTATACATCATAGCAAACTAAGTTCCTTATAAACATATTGTATAACTAACTTTGGGCGTATAGAGAACTGGTATTTTATATAAAATTAGTTTTTATATTTTTATGAAATTAACGAAAAACATGCATAAAGTTGCGATTTAACCTAATCAAACACGTTTTGCAATAGCTTTTTATTTGACGAAGAACCTCGGTAGTATGATGTTCACTGTGTATTTCACAATCTATAACATAAAGGCTTGTTTCACTTATCTTTTTACCTTATTTGCCATGAATTAATTTTTTACTTGTGGGACACTCACAATAAACAAGCGGATAAACGTGATCAGTTTTTAAAATAAATGCAGACTATGAATTTACCTGCGGAAAATGAATTGTTTTATAACCTGCCAAATTTCTCACCAGTCATAGTTGGTAATAGGGCTTGAGACGTTTGCAGCCATGAAGATATAAAAACTGCTTACAAGGATTGTTCATGTCCGAACTATTCATCTAAAAGGATTTAATCTTTTTTTGTAAAACACGAACAATTCAATTTTGCGTACAAGGATATCTTATTTATCACCTGTATTTGCAAAACATTGAAGACGAAGTGAATATCAAATTTATCCCGGATATGCATAAACAAAAAAAAAATTTTTTTCTTGAAATTTGCATACTTTTGCCTACACCACCTTTCTAAAATAGACTGTCTCGTTATCTAAGTTTTGGACCTTGTGTTTTTGGAGAATAAGTTTTTTGTTAAAGTGTCTCCTATATAAGTCTGGTATGATAGTCGTGGTAAGTATAATAGTTAAATGTGTTACAGGTTTATTTTCTTCGACGGGATTTGAATTAGCTCACCTGCCTTTCATCTCACAGTTTGAGCCTTAGTAGATACACAAGAACAGTCTTCAATGTTGTTATTTGTAAGGGGTGTCTAGCATTAGCTGTAGTACAGACACCTGCTCTCTAAACGTGAAGAGTTGATATTACTCAAGCTGTTGGCATGACAATCACAAATATCAATTCCTTCTCAGTGGGATTTGAAGTCAGATTTGAATGGGATTTCAGGATAAGTCTGTTTTTAATGAGGAGTACATCTTGCTGCCACTTGTAGAGTAATTACAGTAAACTGGGTAATCTTTGCGCTCATTTTATTTTGTTTCTATTATGAAAACAAATTGTGAAAGTCATTACTGTAAACTTGGTAATTTGCGCGCTGATTTTATTGTTGCTATTGCAAATTCCTCACTTATAGCTGATACAATAAAAAATGGAAAAGATTACTTTCACATAGATTTATAGTAAAGTTAGAAAAATATAAGTTTTTGATAAGTCTGTCAAAAATTACCATCTTTACAGTAATCTATAGACAGCCAATGCCCTCCATTAGCAAAGTCAAAACTATCTGTCCAGGAATGTAGGCATTGTTTTAAACAGTTATTGTACATGAAAGGCTGAGTAAGACTTCAGAAAAATTAGAATTTTTACTAGGTCATTGATACTATGAAGATGTTGACTTAACCTTGTTATTTTTTGTTGTGCTTTAGTTGAAGAAGATAGTAGACAATGTAAAAATTGTATCTACTGCCACGTTTGATACGGCCTGGAACACAACGCTAGCAGAATACAGTCATGATGATGCAGAGAACTCCATTTGTCAAGAAACAGGCCAAAGTAAGTCGTGTGCTTGAAAATAGACGATCTGTTTAGAAATTGAGACACACTGTGCGAAAAACAACCTTGCTACAGCCAATTATTCTGAAACCTTGATAGCACACTACAGGTCACATTTGCCAGACAATTTCCACAAATCTTACTCAGAATAGTCCTGTGAGTCAAGTAGAGTGGTACTAACCCATCCGGGCCTCTTGGTTTGCTGCATTCAGATAACAAGACAACAAAACTTTTTTCATTTTAGACCATGACTTTGGAATAAAGCCAGAAAGATGACACTAACAGCTGGTCAAAGATGTCAAGGTAGGTTTACCCCTTACCCAGCTGAATTTCTAGAACCAGCAATACCATTAAATGATTTATAGTCTTAAGAGTACATTGTACTTTGTTTACTGATGGAATAGGGAACATAGTAGTAAGTTGATCAATGAATTATAATAATTATTATATAAAGTTGTAATTCGCATGCACTGAAAAAACAAACAAGTGTAACAGTGCTTCTGATTGGAGCATTGCTTGAAATCGCTAGTTCTCTTACTGATTTACGAGTTTTTTAGCTCGACTTTTCGAAGAAAAGAGGAGCTACATGTATCCTACTCGCCTCGGCGTGGGCGTCTGCGTTGGTGTCACACCTTGGTTAAGTGTTTCGTACAACTACACTTTATTTTAAAACTATTGGAGGTATGGCTTTGAAACTTACCATACTTGTTAACCATCACAACTTCCATCTACAGCCAAGAGTACATAACTCTGTCAAAGTTTTTGACAGAATTATGGCCTTTTTTGACTTAGAAAGTTTATTGAGCTTGGTTAAGTTTTCCGTACCACCCCACTTTATTTCTAAACCATTAGAAGTATGGCTCTGAAACTTACTATACTTTTTTACCATTATAACTTACATCTACAGACAAGAGTACATAACTCTGTCAAGGTTTTTGGCAGAATTATGGCCCTTTTCGTCTTAGAAAGTGTATTGAGCTTGGTTATGTTTTTCATACCACCCCACTTTATTTCTTAACCATTAGAGGTATTGCTTTGAAACTTATCATACTGACAAAGCAGTGAAGGAATATTCTGTTTACAAGCGATACTTGATCTTCTTTGGCCTAGTGGATGGTCTATACCAGAATATCTTCAAGGTGAAAACAGACACAAATATTTACACATGTATTGTAAATTGGTTAATATTCACGTTTATTTAATTTTCGCTGTTTTCACAATTTCCCCACTTCACTAATGTACAGAATCATTTCACTCAGATTTACACACCTACTCTTTTGTTTGACATGGGTCCATATATTTTGGAAAGACCGACAGTAACAAAGAAAAGCTCGTGCGCAGGTCTATCTGTGCACGTGGGCAGGTCTGGTATTTCTCTTGCCAGACCTGTCCACGTGCACAGATAGACCTGCGCACGTGCATAAAATTACTTCTGAAAGAAATGGGTCACTTTAGAACACATTTTATATGTGAATACGTTTTTTTCTAAATCTTATAATTATTTTTATAACACAAATTCTAGTATTCTATTGAAATTATGTGATATATATATATATACATGTAGCAACGTTGCTAAGTAATTTATATTGTATGCTATATTTGCCCTGATGATATAGTGAAACTTGTTGACAAATACAAATAGGAAACTCATATAGTGTCATTATTTTCATTTTTTTATAATTTACTTATTCCGGCATATCGTTTAACATTTATATATATATATATATCATCATTTCAAATATACTGTATATGATAAAAAGATATGTAGAAACTGTTTGTAACCAGCATGTCAAAACTATTTTAATAGAGAAGACATTTAAATGTTACAAGGTAGACATATGAATTTACTGAACTTGTAATCACGCTTCTAGATTATATTTAAAGGTTTTAGTTAGAATAGATAGCAATTTCCGACACTTTTTTCTTAGAAAAAATAAAATTGCTCTCCGCTCTTTCTACCCCTTTCTCAGTAGCTGAGATACAAACAAAACAGAGCAAACTGTTTAGACACATGCTAAATGTGCGCCATTAAAAAGGCAAAACTCCACGTGCCGAGTGTTTTAGAACTATAGCTTAACCATTACCCTGCTTGCGACCAGTACATATCATGATCAGATGGCACATATGTGAAGTCTGATTACGTTCTGCACTGCTCCGCCTCGTTATTCATTTAATTAACTTTCACAAATAATTCTTTTATTGAACTGACCATAGTAAAAAACCATCAAGTCCTATTTAGAAATTTACGGTGTAAAGGTTAAATTTGTTTTCTTAAATCATGCGCACCATAAAATATTTTAGCAGACACATTGACGAAGATCCCCTTCTTAAATTCAATAAGCACATTTCGTAAATTAATATCCCCCGCCATGGTTATATGTTCGGTGCCAAATGTCACAGGTTGAGAAAAAAAATATGCAGCCGGTCTTGACTGGGACTCGAACCTGGACCTTTCGCTTAATGATCAATGCTATTCCGACTGAACTATCCAGTCGCTTATGCATTTTCTCCCTTTTACACGATTAGTCCTTTACCGTGACACTCACATGCATATTTGAATAAAAGCCGACACAATTCTCGATGTAAACGATACTGCTAGACGTTTTCAAAATCAAAGGGCCGTAACTTAACTACCTGATCGCAACACGTTGACGATATGCATAAAAGTACCAAAAACACCAGTAAAGTTTCATAGATTTCCGGCAGGTGGTTGCTTAAAATTTGCTATATCCATTACTAAATAAAAATCTGAGCGCATCATGCCGACGATATCTGAAAAATACGCTCAGTACCGATCTCTTCTTTGAACGGACGGACACACGGACAGACATACGGCGCGTCTCAAGGATACTCCCTATTAAACTTCGTTACGAGGGTATAAAAACTGAAATACATGTATGTATATATTTTCATGCAAATACCGTACAAATATTTCATGAAACGTGTTATTTCACGAACACTCATGTATAACAGATGAAAAAATACATCTAATAGTACATGTACGTATTCTGCATCTGCCTCCTGTTCTTTAAAAAAGTATCCATAGCCTGTGATAAAATGTTGTAAGAATCGTACTCCGTTTCAACAATGTAACTTAATTCAGACATGTTACTAGAAAGACTTGTTGGTGGTGTGTAAGCCGTATATCGACCTCGTACGGCGGTCTTTCTTTGTAGGAAAGACCTGTGCACGGGCTTCATGAAACACCTCGAGCGCTACGCGCTCTCGATGTTACATGCAGCCCGTGCACAGGTCTTTCCTACAAAGAAAGACCTTGCACTCGGTCGATATCCTATACGTTCTGTTAGGGAATTCTCCCTCGCGATTTCGCAAATAAAAATCAGGAAATTTACGGCACGCAAAAATTACTCAATCTATAGTACAGAACTATACTCCCTTAATAATGTGTTGGTGACGACAACGATGTTACTCATGTATATTAACGTAAAATGTTGATGTTTACAAAACAGATTAACATTGGCAAAACACGGACATTAATAACGACCAAAATGAATGGTTAACAGTTCATGAATCAATGGTGCTAATATGTTTTCAGACAGTAACAATAAAAGATGATGATTGGACAAGGAGCCTGGCTGATTACATTAGAAACAATGACAAGATTCTGTTAGAGTCATGCGATAAGCTTCTGGCAACGTACCAGGATGAAATGTTGCCATGCGAGTCCTTCGTAGAGTAGTGTTATGGTAACCTTTATTCAAACATATATGAAAGAGTTTATGTAGAAGATTATGGGTATTCCAAGGAGCAGGGGTTAGGAAAACTGCCTGCCTGTAAATAACTGAACTATTGAAGAATGGGCATAAGCCCCCCTTATAAAAATACAAGTAATAATAAAAACATTTTTTTAAATACAAGTTATTAATGTTGGTTATATTGATTGTATACGTGTATTTGGTGTTTCTAAGCTTTTAGAACATGGTTTTAAATTTTATTATGTTCCTTGACAATTTATTCAGAAACCTGCCGCTGTAATATTTTCAGGCCTGCTGGAAGATAAACCGGAGCAACACAAGTTTGTGACGGACCTTATACAGTCTATTCCATAAAATTTACAGTCACACAGACATTCAGTACTGGATTTTCACGTTGAGGTTTTAAAAAAAAATATTTTAATTCAGCTAACATGTCTATTGTGACAGTTCCTATTCAATTCATTTTTCATTTCTATTATTTCGTCAGGCTACATTTGTACAATGTAACAACAGACATGTAAGAAATATTACTTATAAACAAAAATAGGTAACACAATTTAACAATACTAGTGAGAGAAATATAAACACCAACAGCACATTTACTGATTCTTTCAAGGTTAAAGTAACAACATGTTTCCCTGCTTTCAGTGCATTCGAGGAGAAATTTTATCCTAGTGACTTAGTATATAACAAGTGTTTCATGAAATATACTATCCCTGCAGTCATAGTGTTCCATTCTAGTTGTTTGTATATGTGCAGTTACTAGGGTATAATATTCACACCATGTCTTACAGTTATACTCAATTTCTACTCTTGCTCTGGATAAAAAACTGCAACTTTATCTGACCAATGTACCATGGTTTTTTTCAGATATTTTCTGAGACAGAAAAATTGAGAAAAGTTTTGGCTTTACTAAAAAATATTGTGTACTTTTTTTTCGTTACAAAAAAGGTAGTTTGAATTTACATTTTTTTTGTACCTGGTGATGTTGATGTTCAAATTCATTTAATATTTAGAACAGTTTTTGAAGCAGATTGTATTCAAAACGAGTGAAAATGTTTTTCACTTAACACAAAAATTATTGTCAGTTACTGTTTTATCTATTGTAAAAGTAATTGTTAAAGCTATCTTATGATCAGTGTTTTGTAATATTGGTACTTGTTTGGCGGAATTGAAAACGCGACTTGCGATATAAGAAGAGAAAAAAGATCAACAGCATTTCTGTCATATACAAAACATCAATAAGTCACTTTAACTTTTCTTATAAACACATATTTCCTACTAGCTTATTAACAACAAAAAATAATCATGTATCCTAAATCCTTACCGACGGAAAACAAAAGCAATGAAAAGGGTAAGGTTACATTTACAAGTAGGGAATATTTCTCTGAGAATATGTTTATCTATACTTCATTTTTAGCAGTCTTAGTGAATTTTCCTTGCAGAAATAGAACGAAAAGCAAGGATAAGTACTTGATAATACAGGAAGTAAGTTGTAACATATGTGCATGGGAGACTACTCTGTTTAGCATGTTCATACATTATAGACAAGTTAAGTTTTCTTTGACCTTCTCATAAATAAAACTTGTGTTTACAAAAACAGAAAAACATATAATGATAAAAAGGTACAAGTCATGTAAAAGATATCCTCAGTCTAACATATAGTTTCTCAAAAACAAATAATAGAAAGACAGCAAAAAGAGACAGTGCAGCCACTTGAAACCCCCCAGACCCGCTGACACACTCAAGCATCATTACCAAGCAATGGCATATATTCATTCCATGTTTTATGAAACTTGTTCCTATTCTGAAGCTTCTGTGATATGTACAACTGTGTTTTCATAAGAGATCTAGCTAGATTAATGAACAGTTGTAAATTTGGAATGGTGTTTCTCATTTTACACAGACATATGCTATATTTAGCAAGGATAATATTTAAATTTGCTATCTTTTTCATTTTTCATTTACCTAATATAATGTCTTTCAATGACCAACTTGTGTCAACATTTGTACATTTTGTATTTATCCATCTTTTAACCTCCTCCCAAAAGGAATATATTTGACAATCAAAAACAAAATTCTAATGGTTTCTGTGTGTGAGTGGCAAAAAGAACATCTATTATCATTTTTTATCCCCATTTTTTCCAATAGATAGTTTTTTCCAATTATTCTGTGGTTTATTTTTAGCTGAAACCATTGTAATTTTGGATCTTTTGTTACAACAAAAGGGAGTTAATATGTATCTCCAGTTGAAATTTTTATTTAAATTCAATATGTTCCTCCATTTCCTATTAGATACAGGGAAACATTTTGTTTTAACATATAATCATAAACACATCTACAGCCTTTTCATTTGCTCTTTATAACTCTCACTGTCAGTGGCTGAAAATGTTGTTTTCCTTTATGGCATAATGCTGGAATCTTAACTTATTCAAAACACTCTTATTGACTCAATGATGCTTTGATATAGTAAAAAGTTTGTTTGTATATTATACAGATTAGAAAAATTGTTAAAGGAGAGCAAATTACCATTGTTATCCAAAAAATCATTTACCAGTGTCACTCCTTTACTTAAGAACCTGGGGAAGTAATAACTAGATCCCCCTATTGTAAACATATTACTGAGCAAAACTGGTAAGAAACAGAATTCTTTCCAGGATTTTGGATGCTGTGTGCTCAGATTTATTGGCGCCGCCGATGACGAATGCGAAGAAAAATGGCTTTAACTGTATGCTAAAATAATACGAAATAGACATTAAAATATTGATTATACACATTTCCTTCATTAAAACGTAATTGTTTAATTGTAATGTTCCTTTTCATATCTTTAAGAAAAAATACGAAAACGTAAAACAACTTCTCCCTTATCGGTTTTGCAAAATTATAATATCAGCTTATTTTTTACCACGTGCTTTAAAGTCAGTCTCCGTGGTGTAGTGGGTAAGCTGATGACCGCCTAGTTTTACGAGTGGAGTTCAAATCCCGGTCAAACCCAAATTTTTAAAATAATTTTTCTTCCGTTTTTTTTTTCAGCTTTAAAACCACCATGATTTTAAATGTTTTCTGCAAATATTCATAAAATTTTTCATTCAAATCAAACTAATAATGATTGCTTATCAAAAAACTAATTTTAGCTATTTAACGCCACACATGTATAAAACTATTTTCGGTGCCCTTTGATGCTTTGCATCAATGGTATTCTTATATATCCTTGGAACACATTATTCCAAAACATGTTATTTACAGTGTGCAATTTATTTTTGATAAAATTACATCCAAATTTAGTAAAATCCTCAAGAAATGGGTATGTTGACTTGATAAATTTGAGATATTTTGTATTATAACTTAGATATCTTCTTAACCAAGTAACTTTAAGTGCTGACATGAATGTTTCAAGGTTGACCATTCTGATGCCTCCATATTCATAAGGCTGCGTAATGACTGTTCTCTTAACTTTGTCTGGACCAGGATTCCACAGAAATTTAAAGAAAATTTTTTTTTTTTTTTTTTTTTTTTTTTTTTTTTTTTTTTTTTTTTTTTTTTTGGGGGGTTTTTTTTTTTTGAAGGGGTTTTTTTGGGAAATTTTTTTTTAAAGGTGTTTTTTTTTTAAAAAACAATTAAAAGAAAGGTTTTGTATGTGTTTGATAATGTCCAAACTAGGATTAGGCAAACTCATAATAAGATAATTTATCTTTAGTAATGCCAAGGTTTTAATAACTACATTCTTACCAATGGGGGTTATCATTCTTCTTGAAAATTGTAGATGTTAATTTAAGGCAACGTACAAACTTTTGCATATCAAAATTGATAGTACAATCTTTCATGTTATATATAACATGTATTGGATGGTTACCATAGAAACATTAAATTGTTTGTTAAAGTAATAAATAGCTCCACAGACACTGTGAGTAGAAGGTGTGTACAAAGTTTTCTTTTCAATGTCTATATACAGTACAGATTAATTACACAAAAGTTCCTTTCCGAGACACTATAAAATGTTTTTAGTATATATGATGAAATTTCTTAGAGAGACACAATTTTTTCCTTATTAAAAACTTAAAGTTGGTCTCGTGATTGTTTTAACAAATGTATCGGGAATCTTATATAATGGTAATCTAATAAATTCTGCTTTTATTAAGTGATACTGCAAATTGATTTGCACCCGGATTTATTAGATTATATTTAAGAACCCTGTTTGTACACAACAACACTTTAAGGTAACACTTCGTTTTTCATATGGCACGAATAGTGTCGCAAAGAACAAAAAAAACGTGCTTTTGAAATGGAAATCTAATGTAATTGCTTTTGACTATACGGTGTTGTTACGAATACCTATTCTCCTGTGATATACAGATTATACGTAACAAAGGGTCCGTCCTGGCCTGGCTTGTGATAAAATACTAATTTTGTGATGACCACATATTAAGGAGGCGAATAAAGTTTAAGATTTTATTTCAATTTTAACTTAACAAATAACTATGTAGGACAAGTTATTATGAAGTGTTATGCTTGTATATAGTACTTTGGTAGCGTTTAATAATAGATGTTACAGTTCTCAATATTTATTCCTACTGCAGTAATTGTTCGTTTTACTAGTAAAAAGGTTCTATATTTCACATAAAGTTCGTGAGATTGTTTAAAGACAGTTTCAAAAGAGTCCACAAATATTCACGTAAGTATGTTGGAATGCACGATATTGGAAGCTGATACCAATATGTCGGTATTCGAAACAGGAGGGGTGCCCGGTAACCTGTTGCAGTGACCTGGATGTCTTTATTGTCATAGACTGACTGTACGTGTGGTAACTTTCATTGTTAATATATGTCTGCTATTAGCTTAATCACGAGAAATACCATCCATTGGTATTGGTATTTGATACCACCTGTTTATATTATTGAACTGTTAATGTTTATAGAGATGGTATTCGCTCTTGGTATATACCGTCTATGGGTATTGGTATTTGATAGCATCTACTTATATAATAATAAAGTTAATGTTTATAGAGATGGTATGCGCTCTTGGTATATACCGTCCATGGGTATTGGTATTTGATGGCATATACTTATATAATAATAAAGTTATTGTTTATAGAGATGGTATTCGCTCTTGGTATATAACATCAGCGGGTATTGGTATTTGACAGCATCTGCTTATATAGTAACAAAGTTAATGTTTATAAAGATGGTATTCGCTCCTAGTATATACCATATAATATGGTATTCAGTAGGTGATAGTTGGCCACTTGGTTGGTATGTCCGACAACGATGCTAATATAATTCGTAGGTATACGTCAAAGAAATGGTATAGGATACCCTTCCCTAAAGTTGGTAGCTAGCACTTGGTGATCAGGAAATGGAACCAACTAAAGACTGGTATTCTGGAACTGGTATCTTACATCCAATATCAGGGACGCGATTGACGGTATCAGCAACGGAGCTATACCAAATTGGTATTCTATGCCGATCGGACTTCAATGGAAACTGCGCATGACAGAAGCTGGAGACGGAGGAGTGTTGCGGCGACTATACCATTTATTATGTTATTCTTAACCTGGCGGCGATTATACCAATTAATTATGGTATTCTAAACCTGGGCTTACCTCGTCGGTAGACGGATCAACCATACCAATTCGATGATTTCTTAGATGTGGATGGTATGAGTGAGCACACAACACTGAAGAATTACACTGGAACCAATATCATATAGTTCGCAGAATATGACGTCATCGGAGTCTGGCGTTCTTATCGGAAGATTACCGCATGATAAAAATGGCTGAACATAGCTTCCGTTTCGAATGTTTACAAGTTATTTACGTGATACATGTAGTTAATAGGATAGTTAAAGTATTGGACTTTTGCATGTAATAAAGTTAGAATTACGAGTTATTTATGATGGATTATCGATTAGTAAGTATTCTGTGAAATTGTAGAATATATCACTGAATCAAAGTTCGTGCCAAGGCATTTTGTGCTGGGTGGGGAACGAAAATCATCTTCAACACGTTTGTTTTATTGCTTACGAAGGTTCTACGTCTCCTTGGTGGTTCGATTGTAGAAATTAATGTAGGATGCCTTTGTTTACTTCCCTTTTTGTATGTTTTCCTAGACAAACTGATTATTTTAATGTTTCCAAGGTAGCCAAGCTACCAAAATAAAACTTTTTCAGTCGGTAAATTTTCTACTAGACTGTACATAGTCAGATAAGGGTTAGCATCAGTTCGTTACATTGCCCCCTTCCAAGTCTGGAAATTGGTCTCCAATGGTAGGATTATAAGTTTGACTTCAATACCAGTCATTAAGGTATGACATCAACAAAGTGGTTTTATATTAACAAACTAGAACTTTAATTAACAACAATTATATACCTGAAAGGTAATCTGGAACACATATTTGGAATGAAAAGAATAAAGTTTTATCCCGTAATACTAACAACAACTAAAACCCTTTAGCACATTCTCTAGTCCTGCAACACGGAATGGTGAACTATGATAAGAAAAAACAACAGTCTTTTGTTAAAAACAAAAATAATATCAAACAGGGAATGCCACGTACCAAAAACGCAGCCTCCCCAAAACGAACCCCACAGCACCCAGAAGTGCACACCACCAACACACACACACACACACACACGCACACACACACGACACACACACACAATCATGTACACACACACATATACACTACCAACACACACTAGCATACAAAGCAAACACACGAGGACAAAACGAACAATTAAAGGAACACAGTGGGGCACCGCCTTGGAACGGTCAGTGGCAAAACACCACTGGGGAGCTTAAACCGGTTTATGGTGCGCACCCAACCTCACTCTTACCCCACCATGTTCCAAAGTCACAGGATAGTGTAAATAAAAGTAATCCCTGCTAGGTGAATCTCTAACACACGCAATGGAAACAAAAGGCATGGTATGTAAAACACAAAAATGCTCGTGTATAAATATATAAAAAGCAAACCTTGAGAACCAAAAAAACGTATGTACTCAATGCCTTTGCAGAAGGCAGAGCACTAAGAGAAACACCCTTAAGGGCCCGACGAAACAGGCCAGAGGACAGAAATCAAAACAGTTTCGTCCCAGTGGGATTTAAAAACTGCCCATCACAGAGTCCTCCCCTCTTCCGTCAGACACAATCAAAGAGGGAAGCATAGCGTCCAACTGTAAACGGGTTGAACACCAAACATGCGGTGTGTCTCAAAACAGTTGGGTCGTAACCTCTTTTAACAAAAACGTTTTATAATTTTAGCAAATACAGTTGGAAAATTGCCATGACCCAAAATCTTACGAAGTTTGTAAACCACATCCCCATAAAAATCGGGTTTTGAAATACCTTCTCGCAGAAGAGTCTTTAGATTACTATTGAATTTCAAAACCAAATCAGAATTACGATAGTAAAATTTAGCAAAATATTTACGCAATTTGTAATAACGGTAGCCCTGTTGAAGAAGTTTATTTGTAATATATTGATTACACACACAGTAAAAATTTCAAAACAGATGGCTTCCTCAACGTTATCTTTCCAAACCATGGAAACATCTGTCACTCACGGGCGATATCCACCGGAGCTATAAAAATTTGAACACATATGGCACTCATTGGCATTATCCATCAAAACTATATAAAACATTTGAACACATGTTGATCAACGGTATCCTTAAAACCAAAACTTTGTAGGTAGCAACTAACTATTGGCTTAGTTTCTCCTGAATGGCATGAATGAGACCAAACAACTCGTAAAACACTGCTTCATAGTATAATGCATGTAGTGCTGCTGTATCCCTGGGAAGAATTCTTGTGTCCATCACAGCACCAAACCTGAGAAAATTGAGTATTAATTGGAAATGAGTTGGATCTCGATCAAAAAAAATATCGCCAACTGTATCTGCTACTCTGCATAAAAGCGAACCTTGATCCTTCTTTAAAGTTGCCCGACTGGTTACAAATAATGTACCACCTACATTTACTGTACATTTACTGTCATTTGATTCTTTGTATTGCTCGTATGAATGAGATTTAGTGTTAATTACATTGGCATTTTCGTCTAGTGGAGTAGAAAGAACATCTTGGATAATTGCATCATTGATGGGTGATTTTGGTAGATCTATGGGATGGTCTTTCATAACTGAGTCTTCCGAAGAGGAGCTGGATTTACTGCTTTTGGAATCGCTGCCTGACTCTTCTCCAACCGTTCTACTACCTTGCTGACTTTCATGCGATCTTCCACTGCTTATGTCCCCCTTCCTACTTTCTTTCATTTTCTCTCCTGCGTCTGTCGAACCTTTTCTACCAAGCCTACCTTCCTTATCTTCCAACCCTTTCTTTGCTAGCTTGCTCTTTTCTTTGCGATGTTTTCAGTGCATCTTTACCTTCGTGTTTCCTTTGAGTCTGATCTTTTTCTTTCTGCAACTTCATCAAGTTCTCAGGTCTGTGTGACTGTTCTTCTTTACCTGTCCTTTCTTTCTTTCTTTGATTCTCTGGCCTACATGTATCACTTTCCTTGTCTTTTGAGTGTCTGGTATCAGCCTTGCTTTTGGTATCCCGATCGCTATCTTTACTTACATCTCGTTTCCCATCACACGTTCTTTCTTTAACTTTCACTGTCTCTTTTTCTGTCACTCTCTTTTTCTGTTTCGCAGCGTGCCTTGTTACTGGAACCCCGATCGCTATCTTTACTTACATCTCGTTTCCCATCACACGTTCTTTCTTTAACTTTCACTGTCTCTCTTTTTCTGTCACTCTCTTTTTCTGTTTCGCAGCGTGCCTTGTTACTGGAACCCCGATCACTGTCTTTGCTTTCGTCTCGCTTCCCATCACACGTTCTGTCTTTCTCGTTCACTGTCTCTCTTTTTCTGTCTCTCTCTTTTTCCTTTTTTTCTCGCCTGGTATACAAACTGCACAGAGTGTCCCTTTTCCATTTATGAAACAAATCCTCGGCTTCTCGTCCTCTACGCCCGTCTGGGGATACAAATTCACTCTTGGGTTTATTACATCCATGTGTAGGGTTCCAACGTGTAAACAAACCGTTACACCCACCGCACTGATGTTTGAAGCCGGAACGTTTCTCTGTGGCATGCCGACTGAACATGAAGTATCTGCTGAAGACTGCCGTCCTACAGATGTTGCAGACATACTGGAAATAGATATGAACATTTTGAGTTTGTTGCCACAGTTGTTGTTTGGTTTATTTCTTTTAGCCTGATTGTTATTTTATGTAAAGAAGTTACCACTGTTAATCTTTATAATAAACGAATTGTTTAAGTGTCCCTCCTATTATCGCATATTAGATATAGCTTAGTTATAACAAATGCACATGCGAGTATGGTCACTTGCTTGAAATAAGCCTTAATTGTTAATATTATTTGAAACTTTGTTAAATACACTATAATTATTGTTATTCAATGATCATCTTCCTTAATCATATCCCCTATCTGTTTAATTTGTTTTCGATGAGACAGAGTACCAGCAAGTTTGAGTGCCGCGGTAGAGTTTTAAACGATCGTGAGAGACGGTTTTCGGTTTAGATCGTGCGTTGCGCTGAATTTGGAAAATTACATCGTTGAGTTTCTTGACTACCGCATATGGACCTAACCAGTTCCGCGAAAGTTTTCGACATAAACCCGCTTTCGTTTGCATATTCGCTAGCCAAACCATATCTCCCGGTTTATAAAAATTTTGAATTGCTCGATGATCATATCTTCTCTTTTGCATATCACTTGAACGAATGAGCCGTTTCCTGGCGAGCTGATGGACTTTAACCAGTCGCTCTTCAAATTGTGTCACGAAATCTGAACGTGTTGTTGGTTCCTCTTGCACATCATCTCTAGCACCCAAAGCTAAATCTATTGGTAAAATAGCCTCCCTCCCAAACATCAAGTAGCTTAGTGAAAAACCAGTTGACTCATGGATACTAGAATTATAGGCTAATACCATCAGTGGTACTAATTCATCCCAGTCTCTCTGGTTGTCTGTAACAAACTTTGATAGCATAGTCTGCAAAGTTCTATTGGCTCTCTCGACTAATCCGTCAGATTGTGGTCTGAAAGCAGTCGTTCGTGTCTTTTCAGCACCTAGTAGTTTACACATCTGCCTGAATAACTGTGACTGGAAATTTGTTCCTTGGTCAGTATGGATCTGTCTCGGGACACCGAAGGTTGAGACAAAACGATCTATGAATTTGCAATTGTACAGGCTTCTTGGTTGGGAATTGGAACTGCAACTATCCATTTTGTGAAATAATCGCAAATAACAAGTAAATAGCGATTTAGAGAATTGTCACCTCTGGGTAAGGGTCCCATTATATCTAGCGCCACCCGCTCCAAAGGTGCACCAACAACATACTTTTTCATATTTGCCTTAGGACGTTTGGCTGGACCATTCTTGGAGGCACATGCATCACACTGACTGCACCATCTGGTGACATCTTCCTTCATTTTGTACCTTAAGAATCGAAGGCGAATTCTTTCTAGTGTGCGTCTTACTCCCATGTGTCCAGCAGTTGGTGTGTTGTGCAGTTCATGTTGAACTTCTCTTACAAGCGACCTAGGTACAACTATCTGATCAACTACGGGTTTTCCTTCGCATACCCAGGCATGGTATAATATATCATGGATCACCATGAGGGAATCCAGCCGATTCCAATAATACTTCAACTCGACTGACTGTGGAGCTACTTCTTGCCAGACTGGTTTTCTATTTTCAAGCTTCCATTTACGAAGCAAATTCAGAGCTTCATCCTTCATCTGTGCCTCTTTGATTATTTCTGAACTCAACACTGACTCAGAGGTCTCTGATCTATCTTGGGATAAGAGTCCATGGCTCTCCTCTCCAGATTCTTTGCCCTTCGCGATAGCCACATATATTCCATCAGCTTGACTATCCCTTGGATTTTCCGATGACCTGTCAGACGTTGACACTTCTTCTATACCTCGGCTGGCCAAACCGCTGGACATAGAACATACAGTTACACCTGAAGTGTCATCTTGGTT
This sequence comes from Saxidomus purpurata, assembly GCA_022818135.1. Classification (NCBI taxonomy): domain Eukaryota; kingdom Metazoa; phylum Mollusca; class Bivalvia; order Venerida; family Veneridae; genus Saxidomus; species Saxidomus purpurata. The sequence goes on along the minus strand of JAFMSR010000006.1, from coordinate 16,262,666 downwards.
GTCGTTCTTATCTGCTATACAACCGGAACCTTTAACCGACTGGCTATCACTATACACTATGCTAGCGGCGGCATTCGTACAATTAACGGAGATCTCATGATCTACCTTTGTACTACGTGAATGCTCGCGGCCTTCTGACGATCCTAGCTCTGAGACAACTTTCTCAGACACATAATAACGATCCTCTGCTCTGCTACAATAGATGCACTTAAGATCTAGGCATGGTCGCCTAGAAAGGGCATCTGCATTCAGTGCACTCGTCCAGCACGATGCTGGATACAAAAATCATATGCTGACAAGGTCTCTAACCATCTTGCCATCTGTCCTTCAGGACGCTTAAAGCTCATGAGCCATCTCAGGGCACCATGGTCACTTCGCACGGTGAATGGCTGCCCGTATAAATAATGATGAAAATGTTTGATAGCAGAAATTACTGCCAAAAGTTCTCGTCTAGTCACACAGTAACGCCTTTCTGGTTTCGATAAACACTTACTATAATAGGCGATTACTTTTGGGATACCATCTTGCACTTGTGAGATAACAGCTCCAAGACCAACTCCACTGGCATCACAGTCAAGGATATACCTTCCTTCACTCTTCGGATAACCCAAGATAGGAGACCGACACAAAACCGCTTTCAATGTTCTAAAAGCTTCGTCGCAGGTCGAGTGCCAAATAAAAGTTGACTCCTTTTTCTGTTAGCCTATGTAGCGGTTTTGCAATTGTGGAAAACTGGAAAACAAATCTTCGGTAGTAGGAGCATAAACCAAGGAAACTGCGAACATCTCTTACACATTTTGGAATTGGCCAATTGACTACATCACTAATTTTCTTTGGATCGGTGGCTATACCAGCTTCAGAGATGACATATCCAAGGAATGTAACCTGTTGTTGAAACACTTTGCATTTCTCGGGACTTAATTTTAAGCTAGCTTGACCTATTTTTGTGAACACTTCATCAAGGGCTTGGATATGCTCTTCGAAAGACTTTGAAAAAACTATAATGTCGTCTAGATATACCAGACAGATTTTCCATGCTAACCCTGCTAAAACTGTTTCCATTAGTCTCTCAAAGGTCGCCGGGGCATTACATAATCCGAATGGCATAACTTTGAACTGCCACAGCCCGCTGCCTTGGATGGAAAAAGCTGTTTTACATCGATCTTCTTCAGACATCCCCACTTGCCAAAATCCCGATTTACAATCCAATACACTAAACCATGTAGATCCAGACAAAGCATCAAGGGTATCGTCAATTCTTGGTAACGGTTGGCTGTCTTTGATGGTTACTTCATTCAATTTTCTAAAGTCGCAGCAAACACGTATTGACCCATTCGGTTTCGTGACCATTACAATAGGACTACACCAAGGGCTGCTCGATGGTTCTATAATGCCTTTCTCTGCCATACTTTGGATTTCTTGCTCAGCTGCATGACGTTTAGCCAACGGAATACGGTAAAGTGCCTGTTTGATAGGTTTGGAGTTTCCGGTAGTGATGGTATGCTGCACTAGATGGGTTTGTCCTAGATCGTCTTCGTTTCTTGAAAACACTTTTTCATGTTTGGTTAATGTTTAAGTTTTTCTTTTTGTAGACTGTTAAGCTTGTCTGCTTTTTGAAATATTTAATTCATATGGTTTGGGATACCATTGGTTGGTTTGTTGTTGGTATCAACCGACTGTACAGGAGTTATTTCAGGCTCTTGCACATACTCATATGGGGCTACAAAAGTGTTCTTGTAAATGGTATAAGATTTATCACTAAAATTGGCAACTCTAATAGGAAGATTTGGTTGTTCTAGGTCGACAACGGCCTTGGCCACAACGATACCACTTTTCTCGACGAATTTTGGATTAGCCTCAACTAAACCATAAGAGTTGGAACAGCAAAGATGTCCAATTAGTCTACCAGGTAAAATGATTTCTGAAGAAGCTGGTATAACCGTATTTTCTTGAACGGTAATTCTGCGGCAGTTTGAACCATCCCTTTGTAGTTTTGTGAAACATGATATTTTTTTACTGTCAATCACAATAAACTTTTTACTAAGAAAAATGTCACACCCTTTGTCACGTAAAAAGTCCATACCAACGATACCGTCACTCTTTATGTCAGCAATGTAAACTTCGTGTACTTTTGAACCAATTGTTATGCTGGCTTGAAATTTCCCATGAAACGGTGCAACATCTCCTGTTGCGGTTATCATTTTCAAATTAACTGATTCTATGAGATGATTGTCTTTTTGTAGCAATTTGTCAACTGTTGCCTGCTTTAAAATTGTTATGTTACTACCAGTATCAATTAATAAATTTAATGGAAATCCTTGAACTTTAGCAGACACAAAGAAACCGTCATCTTTCGATGCCACATTTACATACTCGCATTGGTTTGATTTGGACCTGAGGGATTCGGTCGAGTGGTGGCCCATACATTCAACCTCTGATGGTTTCCCTGATTCTCAGCCGGGCGACCATAGCTTCTATTTGCGTAAGGTCTTGGATTTTGTCCACGCTGATTGTTTCGTTGGTTGGGACCCGGACGACCATTACGTTGGTATTCGTTATATGGCTGTCGACCTCTCTGATCTGCGTTGGTTCTCTTTAACCTCTTTATTTCGTCATTCATTTCATTTAACTGCGCTGTCAGTTGATCGAGTTGCTTGTTATCTCTCTTTGTCTCACTGGGTTCTACGGTCCGTACGTGATGTCGACCTCTGCTTCGATCAGCCACTTTATGAGCCTCGAGTCGAACAGCAATTTGTTCGGCCTCGCCAATACTCTTTGGACCTACTTCTTTTAATCTCAATCTTATGTCCGTGTCAGGTAGTGCGTCGATAAAATGTTCCAATGCTAACAGCTCTATAACCTGTGTAGATGCACTTGGATAAGCTTTCCTGGTTACATTACGAATTGAATGCGCCATTTCTGAAATACTCTCATTCTTTTCTTATGATTTACTCTGCAACTTAGACCGGTATATCTCTGCTCGGTTCTGGGTGCCATAACGACTTTGTAAAGCTTCCACTAAACTATCAAAGTCTCTACGCTGGTGCTCGGCCATATCATTCAACTAGGACAGACATGCTCCTTTCATACTACTGGCTAATACCAGGTATTGTAATTCCAACCATTGATCTCTGACACAATGTCAAAGTGAGTAAGATACTCTTCTAGATCTTCAGTACCATCGTAAGTTTGTGGTTTGGTTTTATAGGACTTAGAACCATCTGCTGGTAAAGTATCGGAGGAAAATACCACGCCGGGCATTCGGCTACCTGAACGACTCGATGTGTTGCGCACCGGTATATCTATAAGCCCCCTTCCAAGGCCTTCGCGCGGATTCGAATCAGCACTCATACCTGCTGGTCTGTGATTATTATTATTGTCAATAATTTGACTTTCTATCTGTTGAATTTTTGTTTCTAATTTGCCAAATGTATTCTGTACTGTATCATTTATGTCCTTTATATTTATTTTCATTGCATTTGTAAGTCTTTCTAAATGTCTATCTAACTTATTAGATAAGGTGTTAGCTCCGTCTCCAGCTTCCATATGATTCAGTTCATTGTCACCATTCTCACTATCACCGTCCGTACAACATTCATCATACGCGACGTTAGAGTTACAGGCTTCTAAGTCCTGCTCAGCATTTCGGTCATCTTGATCAAGTACACGAAAATTGACTTCAGAGTCATCCATCTTAAAATATTATCACCAGTCCACGGAATTTCTTGATTGAATGTTCACAGGATTTTATTTATTGAATCCCACCGCTGCCACCATTTTTGTTACGAATACCTATTCTCCTGTGATATACAGATCATACGTAACAAAGGGTCTGTCCTGGCCTGGCTTGTGATAAAATACTAATTTTGTGATGACCACATATTAAGGAGGCGAATAAAGTTTAAGATTTTATTTCAATTTTAACTTAACAAATAACTATGTAGGACAAGTTATTATGAAGTGTTATGCTTGTATATAGTACTTTGGTAGCGTTTAATAATAGATGTTACAGTTCTCAATATTTATTCCTACTGCAGTAATTGTTCGTTTTACTAGTAAAAAGGTTCTATATTTCACATAAAGTTCGTGAGATTGTTTAAAGACAGTTTCAAAAGAGTCCACAAATAATCACGTTAGTATGTTGGAATGCACGATATTGGAAGCTGATACCAATATGTCGGTATTCGAAACAGGAGGGGTGCCCGGTAACCTGTTGCAGTGACCTGGATGTCTTTATTGTCATAGACTGACTGTACGTGTGGTAACTTTCATTGTTAATATATGTCTGCTATTAGCTTAATCACGAGAAATACCATCCATTGGTATTGGTATTTGATACCACCTGTTTATATTATTGAACTGTTAATGTTTATAGAGATGGTATTCGCTCTTGGTATATACCGTCTATGGGTATTGGTATTTGATAGCATCTACTTATATAATAATAAAGTTAATGTTTATAGAGATAGTATGCGCTCTTGGTATATACCGTCCATGGGTATTGGTATTTGATGGCATATACTTATATAATAATAAAGTTATTGTTTATAGAGATGGTATTCGCTCTTGGTATATAACATCAGCGGGTATTGGTATTTGACAGCATCTGCTTATATAGTAACAAAGTTAATGTTTATAAAGATGGTATTCGCTCCTGGTATATACCATATAATATGGTATTCAGTAGGTGATAGTTGGCCACTTGGTTGGTATGTCCGACAACGATGCAAATATAATTCGTAGGTATACGTCAAAGAAATGGTATAGGATACCCTTCCCTAAAGTTGGTAGCTAGCACTTGGTGATCAGGAAATGGAACCAACTAAAGACTGGTATTCTTGAACTGGTATCTTACATCCAATATCAGGGACGCGATTGACGGTATCAGCAACGGGCTATACCAAATTGGTATTCTATGCCGATCGGATTTCAATGGAAACTGCGCATGACAGAAGCTGGAGACGGAGGAGTGTTGCGGCGACTATACCATTTATTACGGTATTCTTAACCTGGCGGCGATTATACCAATTAATTATGGTATTCTAAACCTAGGCTTACCTCGTCGGTAGACGGATCAACCATACCAATTCGATGATTTCTTAGATGTGGATGGTATGAGTGAGCACACAACACTGAAGAATTACACTGGAACCAATATCATATAGTTCGCAGAATATGACGTCATCGGGTCTGGCTTCTTATCGGAAGATTACCGCATGATAAAAATGGCTGAACATAGCTTCCGTTTCGAATGTTTACAAGTTATTTACGTGATACATGTAGTTAATAGGATAGTTAAAATATTGGACTTTTGCATGTAATAAAGTAAGAATTACGAGTTATTTATGATGGATTATCGATTAGTAAGTATTCTGTGAAATTGTAGAATATATCACTGAATCAAATTTCGTGCCAAGGCATTTTGTGTTGGGTGGGGAACGAAAATCATCTTCAACACGTTTGTTTTATTGCTTACGAAGGTTCTACGTCTCCTTGGTGGTTCGATTGTAGAAATTAATGTAGGATGCCTTTGTTTACTTCCCTTTTTGTATGTTTTCTTAGACAAACTGATTATTTTAATGTTTCCAAGGCAGCCAAGCTACCAAAATAAAACTTTTTCAGTCGGTAAATTTTCTACTAGACTGTACATAGTCAGATAAGGGTTAGCATCAGTTCGTTACATTGTGATGTGAAATAAAGTCAACTCCTCCTTAGCCATGTTGTTGTTCCTTCAAAAGGTAGCGTAACCAACAGTCTGAGACAGAACTAGGTAAATCGCACTCACAGATCTCATTGGTCACCGCGATTGACCTACTTTTTGGCAACCAATCAAATTTACTCTGACTGAAACTGACTGGAAATTGCAGTATGGTGTATATCTCCTGTTTTAGACTCAGAAAAAACACATTTTGTTAAGTATAGGCATGATAGGAGACATGCCGAGGTCTCATCCACGAATACAAGCTAATGTAAATGTTCTCATGGACGGGCCTTTATAAAATGTGCTTCAAATCAAAACGAGTCTGAGACGGCGTAGCTGCTATACGGCACAGTAGGCTCGGGCCTACAGATTGTTTGGGAAATTTAAAAACGGCAAAAATGAAGACAAAATCTGAAGGGTTAGGGAGGTTAAGGGTGTTGTGTGCAGCAAGCTCATCTGCTATGAAAATAATCTTGTGTTTTAACATGTATGGTAAAACGAAGGTTCATAGTAATATTTCGAACTAAATCGAAGAAAACATTCAGGGACAGGCAAGTCGTTTCCGAGATTTTCATATGGCCTTTCCATTTGATACTGTTTGATTCAATTGTCATACACATTTTGAAATGTTCTTGTAATGCAAGTAATAAATCTGCATTGAAGATGCAAAGATGGAAAGGAGTTAGTGAATGCAGTGTTCTGAAGAATTAATGCGTACCTCAATGCACATTGCCTTCTTAGTAGGAACAGATAATAATACAGAGTATATAAAGAAACAAACATACCAGCTTTGAGTATGCATATGAGGCAACCAATCAAATTCAATCTTTGGCAAAAACTGGCTGGAAATTGCAGTCAGGTAAATCTCTCCTATTTTGGACGCAGAAAAACACTTTTGATAGGTACAGTATATGCATGATGGGAGACATGCTGAGGTCTCATCCACAAATACAAGCAAATATAGTTGCTCTTATGGACGGATCTTTATAAATTTGCTTCAAATCAAATAAAAGATTTGAGTATGAAGAACCATGTCCGCTAATTTTCAAACATCAATATTCAAAGATTTGAACTTTCTGCAGGTTTTATTAAAACATTCCTTATCATAGAACTTGTATTCAATATAAATACAGTAGCCAGGAATGTTCAGTGGATATCCGTTCTTTAAACGATTTGATTTACATAGGTGAACAAAGTCCTCGGGGATTAAATAATACTTTTTCTGAAGGAACATTAGATTTGCCTTGTCTTGGGATCAGCTTTAGGAAAAAGATCTTTTAGTAATATAAAACATTGAGAGAGTTTCTTTTTATTCTCGAATTTTCTTCTCACATTTGCACCATGTATATTTCAGCATATTTCCGATTCCACAGGAAATTTCTTTTTGTAATATCTTTTAAACTTTTGCTTTAATAGTACTCCAAACATAGCTACTGACGTCACCTTTTTACCAGCGCGCTTTCCTACACTGCCAGCAGGTTTTTAAGCTGTAGCGTTTTGCCTATGTTATATATTTTCAACCTACTGATTTAATCTTGTATCTTTAAAAGAGGGTCTACACAATGATATAAAATTTGACGTAAAAAGTTTGACGTTGTAACCGCTATGCACGGATTTTGTGACGTCAAAATGGAAATAATTGACTTCGAGTTTTGTTAAAATTTTAGCGTAAAATTAAACTTGTAAGAAATCGGCTCGATGAAAAAACGTTAAAGTTCAATATGTTTTGTGAAACCTATTTTGCTATTAGTTGATCTTGTAACAAGTAGGGGTCACCGACTCGGGTATTTCGTCATTTTACCTTTTCGTACCCCTACCCCATGTCTGACATAAGCGTTTAAATGCAATTTTCACATGTGTCCTTAGAATAAATGAACATTTTATGCACAACTTGATACTTACTTTTTCAGATAAATAATACTGTTGATAACAAAATAGTAATGATTTAAAGACATGAAATAAGCAGTATGTAAATAATGATTACGTATATACATACTGATAAATAAAATATCTACTTCACTGAAAAATAAAATATCTACCTTACTTAATTTTAATTATTTACATCAATTGCCGCATAGTCTTGCATGCCATAATAACTATAATATTTACGGAATCTTCCTGGAATATGACCAGTTGTTTCACAGACAAAAGGAATTAATCAGGTCCCGTTCAAATTCCGCTGATGGGATTCGAACCGGCAACCTTCGAATGAGGTGTCATCCGCTCTACATCTACACATCGGCGTCTCCTACATAGTGTTTACTTCACTATAACACATTTTTCTAAATGCATAGTTTTGTTCGATTTTCCGTGCGATAACAATGACCTCTTTCAGTCATAGTGCATGGATGAATAATCAAAGGACTGAAAGTGCTGGAGGATCGATTGTCTCTGAACACATACATGTGTAAATATCAGGACAACACAGATTGTACACATCACATGTGTAAATATAAAGGACACCCTTGCACGAGTAAAGTTATAAACTGGAGACACAACTGTCCACAAATTTTGACCTTTTACCATTTGTGTAAACTTTACTTTTGAGATAGGAACCCATGTGCTTACATTTTGCATTCAGTGACTATGTTCAACTACCCTATGAAGTATTAAGCTGTGAATGGTAACTGAGAAATGGATTTTGACAAAACTGAACTGAAAATTCATAGTTTGAACAACTTTTAATGCCATTCAAAAGTTATGGGATATGTCCATAGGGTTGATTGTATTGTGCCAATTCATTGATTTGAATTTAACGTCGCACTCAACAGCTAAGGTCATATTGCAACGTCCAGCTTTCATGGAGGAGGAAGACCCTGGGTGCCAATTCTGGCATTATTTCAGTCACGAGCGGGCACCTGGGTAGAACCTAGATAGCTCCCAGACATAAAAGAATTCGACCCAAGTAGGGCACGAACCTACAGCGGTGAGGGACAAGTAAACATCAGTCAATGACCTCAACCACTCGGCAACAGATGCCATTGTTTGATGCCAAGCGATTGTCTGAAGTTTCAAGGCTTTAATGGTTACCAAGAAAGTGAATTTTAAGAAAGCTTAACCAGATTCAAGACGACAGTGCCGACTGACGTCAAGAAGGTTATGACAATGGCTCTTCTGTTTTTCAAAGAAAAGCTAAAAATTGATTCAGTATATACCTATTGTAGAACAAGTACTTGCAGATTACATTAACTATCCCCGTGAGTGGTTCCAAAATACTGCGAATTGCAATACATGTATACCGGGTCTATTGCGCACACCTAGTCATTACCAGCCTTTCTACCATACTGTTTTAAATTTTCATAACTTGTATAAAACAACTGAATGTTTTAATAGCAGGCTATTATCTTTCATATTTAACATATACTAGACTCTAGCAGTATTTCGTAACAAGTAATAATGATGATGATTATGATGATTATGATGATTATTATGTTCCTATATAATTAATGTATGTATGAATGTGTACATACCAAAATTTAGTGTAGCAAAAGAATCGTGTTAAAGTTTAGTTTAAACAATATTTATTCTCGAAAATACATAGTATATATACATACATAGTACAAAGGTGTAACAATATAACTGGAGTCTGAAAATAAGCTTTCAAAGAAAACTTATATTAATTCATTTTCCTACTTTGGTAAAGTTTGAAAGTTTTTGTTATAATTTATATTGAGTTAATATTTGTTCTTTGTAAATGACAGCATAATCCAGAGAAAGGAATTTGATTTTCCCTTAGGATTATTGCATTTGTCTATATTTAAAAATCGTAGTTAAGACATGTAGATCTATGTGATTTCTTACAGTTATTCGTACCCAGGTACGAATCGACTTCGCCAAAATGCGGACATTTTCGTACCATTTTCGAACCACGCATTTACATAAAATACAACAATTACAACGTGTTTAAAGCATAAAAATATGTTGTCATATTTCAAAAAGACATCTACAAGTGCCTCTGTAGAGTTAATTTGCTGATAAGTTTCAGTTTTATACCTTAACGCATGAAGGCGTATTTTAGACTAGTTTTTCGGAAAATCTTTAGAGACACTAAATGACAACTAGTCAGGCCGAGCACTTTTGATGATAGAGGCGTTGGCAAGATCGTTGTTTTTATGTTGAATTCCGAGTTTTGTAGTTTAAAATTCAAGAGTACCTAGTGGTTCGATAACGTATTACGATGTTCCGATAGTTTATGATCACAAACACAACATCGGATATAAGACACATTATTCGGCCTGATCGACTAGGTGTCTTTTAGTGTCTCCGGTCCGACTTAGAAAACTGTTCTAATCAAAACCGCGTAGGAAACTAGTTCTATATACAGAACAGATACCTCGTTGATTTTTAGTAATTTTTAATGTTTTACATTTATTCATCAATATATCATAATGAAAACAGAATACAAGGTAATGCATTACAATTCTTTTTATTTCATTGAATATATAGAACTACTTTTCAGTCGTATTCGACAAAAAAATTGTGTTAAGAGTTCGGCCGTAAGGGTCTGAAATACTCTGTTAATTTTGGATACGATTGAATAAATCCAATCGATCCAAAAATGCCATCGTCATGTTTTATAATAGCGATTTTGATTGTCCGGGTGTTCGGAAAGGCAGGTAAGAAAGAAATGTTTCCTTCACTTTAATTTGGTCGTTTAAATTATCTTTCATATTTTATAATCATCACAGGTTGGAAGTGTGAGATAGCAAATCAGTTTTCCGTCACAAGTTTTATACATACCCAAAGATTTCATATGTGTAGTGCTTAGGTTATAAATGTGAAAATGACGTACACAAATAATAGAAAGACAACCACATAACAGAGGGATAAACAGAAGGGAAAGACTGCTATCTGTTGATTGTTTTAAAAAAAAACATTAACATTGCACAATTTCAAAACAGATATAGATATGGGTAGATATGTGGATAAGGATGAGACAGTTCACTTTACTCCGTATTGGCCTAAGTGGCAGAAGACCAGAGTGCGATCCCCGGCAAGGAAACATGGGATGTGCCCTACGGCAATGAACCTAGCACAACACCAAGCTGTAAATGAGTTTATCACTCGTGCAAATTAACCAGGCCCCATGATTATAAAACTTTTAGATAACTAGAGAAGCAATTTAAAAGTCATTTCAAGTTCTTATAGAAAGCAAGTTAGACATATTTTAAGAATTTATTAAATGTTTTAATATTATATTGATTCAAAGTTTGAGCACGACACTGAGTTGAGTTATAATCACGGGCCTGGAACCTTCTGATATAAAAAACATAGTTTCGCAGTTGATTCATATTTATCTTCGGTTTCGTCTTACGAATATGCACGTGGCAAGTCTGGTGACATTGTTATTTTTTTTACACAGATAAAACAAATAGAAGGGATGGGTGCTGCGGTGGTCGACGCTCTGGACTACTAATCCGGAGGTCCCCGGTCCGAATCCTGGCCGGGGCATTGGAAATAACAGAAACACTTTTAGGTTTCCCACCCATCTAGAGATGAACTGGTTAGAAACCAAGAGGTAGTCTCACGTGTATCGGTGCTATACACCGGGCATGTAAAAGAACCAAGAGGTCTATTCGTAAAAGAGCTAGGGTCTGGTACCCGGATTCCCGTGTACATGCATCTTTCTCTCTTAAACCAGTGCATGTCAGGTGTATTGGCAAGTTCACCAAGGAGAAGTGCCAGGGTCGGCCGGGAATTGCAAACAAAGAAAAAAGTAGCTCAAGTAATTAAACTAGTGTGATTAAAAAACCTGACTAGCTAATGAAATAATTAAGACTTTTAATATTCAAAGCATATACTTTTATTTCATATTACGATAAATAAATGCTTTTAGCTTACGTCACATCTGCAGTTTATTAACCCTCTCTTCTTCAGCGCCTTATAAAGAATTTCTGGGTTTTTAGTTAGTATAAATGCGCGTTCAGTCGCACCACATGTCGAAATGTCGAAAATTATGTTTCATAGATTCGAACCCACATGCTGCTAGACTTGAATTCTTCACACAACCTTTATCGTCGGTAATAAGGAAAATATAAATCAATTTTATTGCACCCACAATATCCATCATCTCGCACTTACGGAAAGTTATTCCTGGAAGATATATTCATGCAAAAAGGTCAGGGTCAGGTTAATTTGTCCGCATAATACGTGTACCACTAATGAATTTCCACTCATTAGTGATTCGGTTGATTATAGTTTGTGTGTGGAGAACGTTAATAAAACAAGAGGACCATGATGGCCCTTTATCGCTCACCCGAGTACAACTGCTTTTAACAAAGTTGCTAGAAATCATCGAAACAACCTTTCTGACAAATTTCCAGGATATTTGGGCTGAAAATGTTACCTCTAGAGTGTTAGCAAGGTTTTTCCATATTTGGGCTCTGTGACCTAGTTTTGGACTCCAGATGATCCATATTCGAACTTGAGCTAGAAATCATAGAAACAAACTTTCTGACAAATTTCCAGGATATTTGGGCTCAAAATGTTACCTCTAGAGTATTAACAAGGCTTGTCCATATTCAGGCTGTGTGACCTAGTTTTTGACCCCTGATGACCCAAATTGAAACTTGAGCTAGAAATCATCGAAATAACCTTTCTGACAAATTTCCAGGATATTTGGGCTGAAAATGTTACCTCTAGAGTGTTAACAAGGTTTTTCCACATTTGAGCTGTGTGACCTAGTTTTGGACCCCAGATGATCCATATTCAAACTTGAGCTAGAAATCATCAAAACAACCTTTCCGACAAATTTCCAGGATATTTGGGCTGAAAATGTTACCCATAGAGTGTTAACAAGGTATTTCCACATTTGGGCTGTGTGACCTAGTTTTGGACCCCAGATAACCCATATTCGTCCTTAAGCTAGAAATCATCGAAATAACCTTTCTGACAAATTTCCAGGATATTTGGGCTGAAAATGTAACATCTAGAGTGTTAACAAGGTTTTTCCATATTTGGGCTCTGTGACCTAGTTTTTGACCCCAGATGACCCATATTCGAACTTGGGCTAGAAATCACCGAAACAACCTTTCTGACATATTTCCAGGATATTTGGGCTGAAAATGTTACCTCTAGAGTGTTAACAAGGTTTTTCCATATTTGGGCTGTGTGACCTAGTTTTTTTACCTCAGATGACCCATATTCGAACTTGAGCTAGAAATTATCTTAACAACCTTTCTGACAAATTTCCAGGATATTTGGGCTGAAAATGTTACCTCTAGAGTGTTAACAAGGTTTTTCCACATTTGGGCTCTGTGACCTAGTTTTTTATCCCAGATGATCCATATTCAAACTTGGGCTAGAAATCATCAAAACAACCTTTCTGACATATTTCCAGGATATTTGGGCTGAAAATGTTACCTCTAGAGTGTTAACAAGGTTTTTCCATATTCAGGCTGTGTGACCTAGTTTTTGACCCCAGATGACCCATATTCGAACTTGGGCTAGAAATTATCGAAACAACCTTTCTGACAAATTTCCAGGATATTTGGGCTGAAAATGTTACCTCTAGAGTGTTAACAAGGTTTTTCCATATTTGGGCTGTGTGACCTAGTTTTTGACCCCAGATGATATTAAAACTTGAGCTAGAAATCAACCAAACAACCTTTCTGACAAATTGCCAGGATATTTGGACTGAAACAGTAGCCTCTAGAGCCTTAACAAGATTTTTCTATTTTTGGGTCATGTGACCTAGTTTTTCATCCGAGATGACCCATATTCGAACTCGTCCGAGTAATTACTGGGACAAACATCCTGACCAAGTTTCGTGACAATTGAGGCAAAAATGTGACCACTAGAGTGTTAACGAACTAATGTGGACGGAAGACGGACGACGGACATCCTAATAGCTCACCCTGAGCCAGCCCAGGTGAGCTAAAAATCGAGTGAAAACAAATTATCTGTTGTTTTAAAACAAAAGACTCGCACGTGAAATTAATGGCGGCGAATTTGATCTCAATCTCCACATACAAAAGTTACTAGCTGTCTTTCAGCCTAGACTTTAAATTGACATTTCGTATGCTTGTGCGAGAAAAAAGAAATACGTATGGTTATGAAAGGATGCGTAATATTTTTGAAAACCCAAAGATGCATACTTAGCTTGAAAACTTAATAAAACACAAATGTATGTAGACCTGTGTATTCTTCAAACTGTAATCAGATGACGCTTGGAGTGAATAGGGAATGAAGACCCCGGTCAGGCGATGCTTTCAGTGAGGAGGTGAAAAATTACTTCTACTGTGATAAATTCGAATTAAATATCATTTAACACTAACAGATGCTAATCACAAGCAAACATTCACAAACTGAACATGCAAGTGAGAGAGAGAGAGTTCGGTTTTGTTCAATAATGTATTGTGTATATCGTTGATTATATGACGTGTTTTATTTTTCCACGAGTTCCTTCTTTTGCATTGACGGAAATGAGAAAAAAAAACACGCAAAAATTAGATAAGCAACTAATGTAGTCTTTCTTTACAAAATAAAATCTTGTTCTTTATGTGTCTATATCCGATCTTGCATTGGTTGTTCGCACCCATCTCAGTCTCGGAAATACTGAGATTATTGTATTAATGTTTCTACCTTTAGAAGTATTTGTTATACATATCAAGTCGCCACTGGAGCATCTGAATTAATTCTATTAGAGTTGCAGGTATGGTACCGTATTTTGTTACTATGTACATGACCGGAGGGTGTAAATCCGATATAAACGCTATAGAAAAGCACTGGTCAAAGGTCACATTACCTATAAATTGTTTTAGGCAGATAAAGATTTGTAGCTTTTAAAATAGCATATCCTGGAATATAAATTGCTTTATTGAAAAACATGAGCCTGTTTGTAAATCAACTTATCCCTGGGCAAAAAAAGAGAACGTGCAAAGAGACTCCCAGTACATCACAACGTCAAAACTACGTTTGGGGTAGGGGTGAAATTTCGTGGAATTGTAAAAATAGTAAGCCGGTGACCCATCCTTTTTATCATATCAAATAATCGTAAAATAATTTTTATACATCATATCAAACGTATGCAATTTTTCATCGAGCTGATTTTTAATAGCTCCAATTGTAAGGCAAAATTTTAAGCAAAACACTGATAGAATTTTTGACGTCACATAATCGCGACTAGCGTCTCAAGCGTCGAAATTTTGTCATTTCGGTGAAGCAAAACTCGGGGAATAATATGAAATAGCGTTCTGTGCAAAAAGTGACGTCAGTGGCAATGTTTGAAGCACAACAGCATAGAAACTGTAAGAGATATCAAAACATTGAAATCGGATTTCCATCAGAAATATCTTCAATTATGCACAGCGTAAATTTCATGAGAAAATTCAAACAAAATATTTGAGGCGCATACCACCTTAAAAACATGTTCGGGGAGGGAGGGGGGTCTTCTGTAGGCTGCATTATGATCCTGTGATTTACATCTTGCATAATATACATGTACTGATAAGACAGAACGAAACCAAAGTTCCATTATAGCATGAGGCAATCAGTATTAAATCAATGGTCAAACTGCACTGCACGAACAGAGTATGCAAAATCTGTTTTAGCTAAATGATGTTTTATAAAAGCTGTACTGAAATGATATAATGAGAATATGTAAGAAAACAAACATATCATATACAAGATGGAATATCTTTATATAATGTACATATTTACACTGTCAGACTTAAACCATGTTACACCTTGATAAGGCATTATCAGTGGAACAATGTAAGATTTCATTTACATTTTAGCCCCTTCCTAATTTTGCAAACGCGGACATTTTAGCCCTTCACTCTTTATAGTTTAAAAATTTGATGTAATCGTTTAAAGGAGTTCATTTGAAAATTTTATGTGAAACACAAATTACAAAAATGTATGTTAGTATCGCCGGAGTATATAATAGTAATAGTTATTATGTGTCCGCGACCAGAAAGATAAAATTCGTGAATTTGCAAAACCATGAAACGGCTAAAGTTCACTTAATGTCCGTTTACCTACACAAAGCTGATTTTGATACAGTTGTGTTTAGGCTCTAAACTTCTTGTTGAAAATATGCTGGATATATTCAGCGAGGTACAGGAGAATCATTTGCAGAAACTAGGATTGGGGTGCCATGTGAAGTACATGGTAACAGATACAGATCACGATCCATTGATTGAGTCACTTAGTCCTCGTAGATACTTGCTCAAGTATGAGAGATAAAACATAATATCATATACCTGTCATAAATACTTAATCCTGATTGGCCGATAGCGCTCACGTGCCGGGTCTGCAAAAGTATGTGTAGATCTGTGGGGGGGGGGAAAAAAAGGGGGGGGGGGGGAAAAAAAAAAAAAAATTTTAATGGGGGGGGGGGGGGGGTTTTTTTTGGGAAAAAAAAAAAATTAACCTTTGGCTATATTGGCTGGAAATTGCAGTCAGGTAGCCGAGTTGCATTATTTTTTTTTTTTTTTTTTTGGGGGGGGGGGGGGGGGGTTTTTTTTCTATAATTAAATAAAAATAATTTTTTTTTGGGGGGGCCTTTTTAAAATTCTCATCAAATCAAATCATAAAGAAGGCGTAGATTGCGCTGTCGTAAACTGTCTGCGCTAGCGTAACTAATCCTGTCGTACAACGGGATTTTAAGCCGAGTGCATAAAACGAGCGTACGTCCGTCGTAGATACGCCCGGGTTACGACTGTCTTAATTATTGTACCACATATTTCTCGTGCATTATCATTGTATTTCTTGTTTTAATGCATCTAAAATTGCCAGTTTTATATAAATACGAGAATAGCAACATGTCTAGGAACTTAATTTCTTAAATTTAAAATGAACTACATTTTGCGACATATGTAACTAAAATTATCAGCTCTTCTTGAAATCATTCACAGTTCGAAATAAAATAATTATTTAAACAGTCGTATCTGTGTAACCTGTACTTGAGGCTCGAACGTCTTCAAACTTTTACTGTAGATCAAACAAATTACATGTAAGTAAATGTAATCAGTACAAACTGTAGTTGTTAAAGGTCTGAGTATACGCTTTCTTTTCAAAGATTGATTTATATGTTTCATATCCATAACCCTGTGTCTGGACATCTTCCTCATAACCATTTAAGGCTTTCATACGATTTATAGTCGAATGTTGCCTTACCATCAAACCGAGCCGGATGAAACAGGATTTCCGTATATCGGCTTGAAATTTTGATTTTTTTTTCTAAAAAAATCGAGTAGTGCAAGAGATATCACTGGAAACGTTATATTACAGTCATACGGGCATGCAGATGGACACCCATGACAAAACCATATGGTTCCAACATACTATTACACCAAAGATATTGCCTTTACTGATATTTGACATGATAATGTATATAAAAATTCAAATACGCTATAGATACGTCTACTCCATAGAAGTTGTGACTTTCGTGATCGATTTACTACTAGACTTACGCTACGTCCCGTTTATGCACTCCGATTAAATTTTGCGACCGTTATCTACGCTCTAGATAAGCCGGACGTAAGCTTACGACCGCTTTATGCACTCGGCCACTGGAAATGATGTGTTGACCTTCACGGATTTTAAGACGTCATTTCTGTTATATTTTCGTATGATTTTCACTACTCTTTATGAGGTATACGATATAATGATTATAGACTAATGTTTCGGTCAATACATAGTTTTGCGGACCTGTTAAATCAAAGCGCTGAAGACGCTGGATTTGTTTGTATATTCAAAATATTTGTCCTTTGTTTTGTTGTGACGGCTATTTAAGTCTGTAATCTTCATTAGTGAAGTCTTTACCAGTTGGTAATAAGATATGAACAGAATGCAACAGATATAAATCGTATTTTGAATCGAATTGTCTCTGTTTCTATTCCTGGTACACATAGACAGCAGGGATTTTCACTGTACTCAACAAAATGTTTTCACCTACTGTCTAAAAACAGACACTGATCGAGCAGCTAGTTACGGCGCTTCCATAACACAAACGAGCAGGTAATAACACCGATCAATAAGGGGATCAATTTATTGTGCGGACCGACAAAGTAATAATGCGTATCTAAAATGCCACAATATGCATTTATAGAACGAATATGGTTGAGACCAGGAAGTAACTATGTTCAAATGTTTTTCTGCAGTCATTGATAGCTAAGATGTGAATGTATTTTAACAAAATAGCTCATTCGATGCGTTTCAAGATAACGAGACCTACAGTAGAATATAGGGTAAATAAAAGTGATTTCGTCCTCGGTCAGTATCACTTTTAACAGGTCCGTAAAGCTATGTATTGACCTGAAAATTAGTCTATAATTGTATAATATTGACCCACGTACGGAGTCCCCCTCGTTACAGTAATTATGATAGTACAATATACCTTTTCTGCATCAAAGACCTGCTAGAAATGACCGAGCAAGGACTCCCTAGTTTGCTCACTTAGGCTATATATTGTAGAAAATTCCTTTCAAGTGACATAATTATACTTTTCATCAAACAGTCACAATTTC
The DNA here is from genome assembly GCA_022818135.1 of Saxidomus purpurata. Classification (NCBI taxonomy): domain Eukaryota; kingdom Metazoa; phylum Mollusca; class Bivalvia; order Venerida; family Veneridae; genus Saxidomus; species Saxidomus purpurata. The sequence goes on along the minus strand of JAFMSR010000006.1, from coordinate 16,244,492 downwards.
AAGCAAGTATTTTAAAAGTATTGTTGAAGTGAATGCAGAATATTCATGTTATTTATTTTATTATCATAATACTCGGCTGAAACATGATCATTATTTACGCAGTTCTTTTCTGAACTTCCTTAATCATTAAGGAAGCTCGGAAAAGATCTGCGTAAAGTCGTATTAACAAATCAAAATGTCGAGGAAGTTAAAAGGAATATTGCGTTAATCCCCATAAAACTTTAACAGTTGGGAATGTTTTTCATACAAACACCGTTCAAATTCTTCCGCAATACATCTTTCCTGGTAAAATAAGAGCTACATCCGCAGTGCTCCTGGGACTTTCATATAATTTAGATTGTATATTTGTACTATATGTTCCTGCCTAATGACAAACAGGGCAGCAGTCATTTTAAAACACTTATTGTAGTTGCATAATCTACAGACAATAGGATAGGTTTATTTACTACAGATTTAACTGGTTTAGTTTACCTTCAATATAAATATTTCCTGATTATAATGGTGAAAACAAGTTAAAGACTGTTTATGCTTTGAAATTCAGTACTGCGGATATTTTCAATTTATATGGAACACTTTATGGAATTTATATGGAACACTTTATATGGACTCTGAGCCATTGCATGGGACTATAGATAATATGGGTAGGTTTACAATCTTTCAAGTTTACTGTGATGAAAAACGCCACTCTATAAAATTCCATTACACGCTTAATTTCGCCATGTCTGCACTATACAATAAGTAGGAATAGAAAGCTATGATAGCTAAATGACACCCACCCGAGATCAAAATTCCCCTATGTTCACCGAAATACAACCAATGAAATATAATATACTATATGCACCATGCCAGAAATAATACTTTCAAATGATCTTCCTAGAGGTCACAGGTTAAATATGACAGATAATCTACATTCTTTTCATACGCCCAAAGGAACGTATTGTGTCAAGGAGCTGGTCGTCCGACCGTCAACAATTTCTGTCCGGAGCCATATCTACCACATTAGTCATTTCAATCAAACTTTGCGGAAATGTTTGTTACTATATAAAGTTGGTGTAGTTTCAGAACGGCCCACTATCACAACGGACCTGTACCAGAACGGCCCACTATCGGAAAGGGTCAGTCCAGAACGACCCACTTCTAAGTATTATTGTATTATAGTAAAAGCGATGAATTTATCATTGAAAGGAATTGTCGCTGGTCAAGGCCTTCGTGTAATTAATGTTAGTAGCTTACTGAAAAAAAATCCAGTACTGAAAGGCCCACTTTTTGTTTTAAAATGAGAGTTGTCTCGATATAATGAGCAAATTTTAAGAGGCTGGATTGCACAGTCTTGAGTATTTTCTAGGAAGAAATAAACCGTCTACATGACATGATATCAAATTGATTGTTATTCACAGTACTAGCTGTATGGACGAAATAGCATACATGTCTGTGAAAAGAAAAATAATACGGTAACTTTGGTATTTCAAAGAAATAGTTAAAAAAAATCTGTTTTATCTTGTCCGATGTACAGTGGAACTTCCGAAAACCGAACACCGACGGGACCTGCAGAGAAGTTCGGTTTTTGGAAGTTTCCGGTATTTGGAAGACTGGGGTGATTAAGACTGAAAAGGGGAGAGATAATCCAAGGTCCATTTTGGTCTGAAACATCCCTTTTTTTTTTTTAATGCATAGAAGTGATTGTAAATTGTAAATTCAGAAAACTGTTCTCAAATAAAGTTCAAATCGGGACGTGTTCGGGGAAAATAAGATACATTTGTACTTTAAGAAAACGATTTTTCAATCAATATCATGTCAAATAAATTTCAAAATAAAACACACACATTAAGAGTTGGTTTTGGAACCAGTTGAGACTCGCGAATTATTTTGATCCTGTCCTTTAGCGACAAATCAGTTCTACGATGTATCGGAGTTGTCTCGGGCATTTTTATTATCAAAATAATACAATTTAATAAAATGTTATAATTTCATTGATATTCTCGTCAAAATAAATTTGTTCAATTTTCACTAACCTATTTCCGAATTTGAAGTCGCGACAGTTTGTGATATGTTTCGAAACAAAACCATTGTTCGGTCTAATTTTATAAATAAATCATACTTTTAATAATAACTAAATTAGAATTAATTGGTGTTTGAAGATGTTTATGTAAACATCAAACATTAATCCGCTGATCCTTTCTTCAATTCGCAATCATTATCTAATACTTACAGTCTTATGTTAATATTTTATCCTTTGATTGACAGGTTGTGATTCTAACGCGTGTCAAAATAAAGGATCACCGCTAATTAGCCAAACAATGGCAATCACTTTGCCGGAGGCAATTATTCATGATCCAAGTGTTTGTAGTGTCCGGTCTTTGGAAGACAATTTGTACTGAGATAAGTTAAAATTGACGAAAATATCGTCCGATATTCGGAATTTGGAAGTTCCGGTATTCGGAAGTACGTTTTACATAGAAAATAGAGGAGGAAACTTCCGGACTTTGAAAATCGTCCGGTTTTCGGAAGTTTCCGGTATTTGGAAGGTCCGGTTTTCGGAAGTTCCACTGTAACCAACATGCTATGCATTCACTGTAGTCAATACGCTAATTAACACTAATTACACGAAAAACTTGACCAGCGACGATTCCCTTTAATGATCAGTTCAATAATACAATAGTTCTGGACCTAAAAGTGGATCGTTCTGGATCGAGCCGTTCTGGACTGGGCCTTTTTGGAAGTGGGCCGTTCTGGTTCTAAACCATAAAGTTGATGCCCCTTGAATTATAAAAAAATGATCAAATTAGCCTTGTGCGCTCGCTTTGTCGTACAGTTTCCATCAAATATTCCCCGTACTCAGTCAAAATATTTGTGGACAAGTTCGATAATCAGCCAAATCGCCATAGGCACTCTGGAGTAACTGCCCTTTAACTGGTAAAATTGCACATAATGGCTTGTGTGGTCTCTAACTTAAACAATTCCTAACCAATCTTTAATAAACTTGTTGTGAATGTTTATTGGTATAGCATCTCGGCCAAGATCTATAACCAGCCAAATCGCCCCAGTCACTCCGGAGTTATTGACCTTTAATTGGTAAAATTGGACACAATGGGCTTGACAATGTCCGGTCTCTAACATAAACAATTCGCAACCAGTCTTCACAAAACATGCTGTGAATTGTTATTGGCTTAATGTTTCGGCCAAGTTCGCTAACAAGCTAAATCGCCCCTGACACTGTGGAGTTATTGCCCTTCAATTGTTAAATTTGGATTAGGGGCGCCATATTTTGTGAAAGTTTAGCACTCTCGTTTGTATTTTCATATCATGGATGCTGGTTTATGCATGTTTGATTATACCTAATGGCTAACTTTTGGCATAACACCTGTTGTGACTGGGAGTTAAGTTAAACCTTAAAATAACTGAGAAAGCCTAGTCATCCAATGATGTATCGCTTTGTTATTTGGGATTCTACTAGTATTTCTATGCCCCCTTTTCACAGTTATAGCAATGACTTGTCACCTAACCTCTATTGAACTAACTGGATTTTACTGACTACATGTAATCGACAGTTTGGCTGCTGTGTCTGTCAAGGAATCAACTTCACTACAAGCAGTGGCTAGATTTTAACGAAACTTCACGGGGAGCTTTACTGATAAGAGTGAATTAATATTATCAGAATGTTCCGACTCAAAGATATTTCACGGACTACTGAGATATGTAATCACAGTGTCCTAGCAGTGACACGGCAAATTTAACTTTTTCTACAATTTGAGTGTTTCTATTGATTTCTGATTCAATGCTGAACACTTTCAATGAAAATAGCATACATGTATTAAACAGGATGCATGCAACTTTGTAAAAATTACAAAAGAAATATTAAACAGTTATAGAAAATTTAGAACAATAAATTCTTATATTCTCATTGTGTTCCTTGTTTGGTAACAACATGACTGTAACTTTTCTAGAATGTGTTGGGTAGTTTCAAGATCCAACCTCTATATTAAAGACCTGAATACTGTAGCGGGGAATACATTTTGCTGACAACATATTTATAATCATACATTATAAGTTACCCTAGCTACCCTTGAGCTTTTATAGCACATCGAATTTGATATGTCTTGCATGAATTAGTTACAATATTTTTCAGGATACCGTTTAGGATGTGCATTTGATTTTGTCACAGTTTTGCATTAACTTGTCACTCCATATTGATGCATAATATTATGAATTTTGTCTCTGGAATTTTATATCTATAACCATATTATGATTCAGTAACTTCGCAGTTCCTTCCCGCATGTCACTTCTTTGCCGGTACATAATGCTCGTCCAACGCCATGACATTGTGTGCTTGCAGGTTATATGAAGACGGATATATGATTGCAGCTTCGTCCGTTTCATGATGGACTTGTACAATGTCCTGTTTTACTATCAATTGCTTAAATGCCAATCCATGCTAAGTAGTCTGTTCTTTGGAAACCTGGTTGGCTTGCATAATGTATGCCAATCATACAACGAAGGAAAAGGTCACCCATTCATCCGTTTCAACATAATTGTAACCATACATTAATCTGAATGCCAGGATATGTTAATTTCGACCAATTGATGGGTAGTCCACATTGTCCTCGTATGTCAATTTCGACCGATTGTCATTCTTTACCAACATAGCATCTTCTGGGGGCAAACCTAAAAAGACACAAATGAAATTGTAAGCAATCACATACAATCTATCTACGTTTTGCTGTTAATAAGAATAGAACTCAGAGAAAATATTGGCTGATCAGTTCTGGGTCCAGCCATTCCTGCCAATATGGTGCCTGTCAATTATTGATTCACAAAAGGTACAAAGTAAAGACGTATCTAATCATTCGAAAAGTATAGTTCAATTATTCCTGTGCCACTAGGATTTTTGAGCTCTTTTGTCGACACAAAATATCAGCATGTCTAACACTAACATTGATTGATTTTCAAAACGGCTTTTATTGTTCAAAGCTGGGTCCTAATGTAAAATTATATTAGGACTCAGTTCAAAACTAGTGTCTCATGTTTCATCTGTAGTAAGGATGCAAATACGGCATACATCAAATCGTCTTGAACAGGCCCGATCTACATGAAATATTACTTGACGTGGAAAGAAACTGCGTGGAAACCATAGCAGAAATAACATTAATTTCTACTTGTTATCGTTCATTAATGATATTATCAAACACTAAATTTATCAGAAATATTATATTATTTCGACAACTAAGCGTACAAATTTTTTTATTTTTCTGTACAACTAACGATTGTGTACAGTTGCAATTAAGCGTACAGTCTGGTCACTTTCGGTGACGGAACAAAACAGTTATTTTTTCTGCATTAAGTCATTCAATCTCGATTCAAGGAAGTTTACGAGTCAGAAAAATATCTTTTTCTTCCACGCCGGCACAACTATAGACCAGAAACTATATACACAATGAAATATGCGAACACAAAGTCAATTTTTTCTGGCCGTTTCGTCAATTTGACAGTGATCAAACTGAGAACGAAGGCCGATTGCAACTATACTACACCTTACTTGAAGCAAAGATGATCACAATAGAAATATAAATACAAAAAAATGTAACTGGTACACTTACCCCAAAAATATCTCCTTCAAAAAAGACGATTTAGATAAACTTTCAATACAAAATCTAGACCGTGGTGGCCTCAATTTGTGCCAACAACTAACTGATCATCAGCGTACAGATCAGCAACTTCCGTTTCGGCTTACTGTACGCTAGGACACTGTGGTAATACACAACTACTGCATCGAATTCAATTAAGCTTCGTGGGATGTTGCACTACTAAGGGGAAGTATTGTCTGTGCTATGCCGGATCGAGCAGTCACTGGTTGGATTCTACAAAACTTCACGTGAAAATATTATGCGCATATCCGGTTAAACATGTTATATATGTTTTGAAGATTTTTTTGAATTCTGGTCATTTGCTTTCTTTGCTACAGTAGTATATACTGCTACACCAACCTCCTCTACCAAATCAGAATTACGTATCTAGTTCAAATTTGGTCTCTAAACAAGATCCGATAAAATGTTCCTCGCAGAAACCAATAAAAGCGCTGAAGACGCTGGATTTGTTTGTGTATTCAAAATATGTGTTCTTTGTTTTGTTTTGATGGCTATTTCAGTCTGTAATCTTCATTAATGAAGGTTATACAAGTTGGTAATAAGATATGAACAGAATGCAGTGATTTTAAATGTACTAAACAAAATGTTTTCACTTACAGTCTAAAATCTGACACTGATCGAGCAGCTAGTTACGGCGCTTCGATAACACAAACGAGCAGGCAATAGCACCGATCAATAAGGGGATCAATTTATTGTGCGGACTGACAAAGTAATAATGTGTATCTAAAATGCCAAAATATACATTTATAGTACGAATGTGGTTGAGACCAGGAAGTAACGATGTTCAAATGTTTTTCTGCAGTTATTGATAGATAAGATATGAATGTATTTTAACAAAATAGCTCATTCGATGCGTTTCAAGATAACGAGGCCTACAGTCGAATATAGGGTAAATTGCCTTCTACTTAAAACAATCACCACCTATGAAATATAACAAATCGTTTAAACATCGACATTAACGTATCCTAACACTTGTTTACTGCTTAAGGTGCTCACACGTATTTCTAATACATGTAGGAACGCAGACTAGCTCGTGCCAGGTTCGCAGAATAATAATAATAATAACGACTTTATTTATATAGTGGATAACAACATTTGGCTGAACCAATTTACAATGTGGTACACGGAATAAACATATCAGCAATAAGGAAAGTTATAATTACGTCCCTTGTCGCGCATTGATGGATTGATATATTCGAAAAAAGAGAATGTGCAAACATGCGCGTAAATATTCCTGGTTGTTCAAAATATTTCATTCTTTAAAATAACGATCGGGGTTAGACATTTTGTTGTCACAGAAACTCTAAAACATATGTTTTCTTTCCATACAAGGTTTAAGAAATGGCCGGCGGGTTAAGAAATCGAAACTATTTCTATAGGGTGTATATACAATGTATATATAGTAAGTAAACCGTCCCTTATTTTTACGCATCATTGTAAAATGAAATACATCCGCAGTTCTTATTCGGAAACAGTTTACTTTGGTTATATTTACAAAATTTAGCTGAAGCTGCATCAGTTTATAACATTATATATTGAAACAATACAACTTTAATGCCTGCGATGGCCATATGGTTTCGAATGAAGAATCATAATTTGGGATCATATGCTCCGGAGCTACTTTCAGATTTGGTGCTTAAGGAGTAGGCATCGGAAAACGGTAAGTAAATTTTTTTGTTTCACAAACAAAAACTGTTTGGTTTCCTCCGTGGAGGGCATGTCGCAAAATTAATTTGGTTTGATTTGTTTTCAGACTGTGTAATACAAGGATTGTTAACAAATTCAGCCAATGATGACAACCAATGCCCGTTCGCCTCAGGATAGGAGGGTGGTACTGGTACATGTTGTATGTTCATCATGCACACAACCGAAGAGTCGGATACTAATTAGGATACCAACAGGCAATACCAAGCTTTGTACCATCTACAAAGCATAATTGGAAGTCATCATAAGGTTAGAATGTGCGACACTATTTTATCCTCGTGTAACTTTCTCTGTTGTTGTGTTTTCTTAAAAAATAAAACGGCATTTCAAACTACAAACTTAAAATTTATTGATACAATATTGATATGATTTGAAAACATATCCATCAAATAACTCAGTCAACAAATGTTTACAATATGTTCTCTATATGACGTTCAAGTTGTATTATAACAACGTTGAGTCTCTTTTTAAAAAATACTAACACTTTCATGCCGGTTCTATTCACAAGCTGCGTATTTCAAGTTCAGTGAGTTTATCATGATTTTGGATATCTTTTCGCTAGGTTCTTATTACCGTAACCGGTGAATAACTTTCAAAAGAAACTTGAACTCTCTGTAGACTTCTGCTTTTGACATCACCATATTGAACAAACCACATGATTTGAATGAATGTAAAAACTTTAATGTCCTATTTATTTGGCAAATCGGTTAAGTGTTTGAACAAAGTACAATGTAGTATCATATAAAGTATTATGGATCACCACGTGAATAGTTTATATATATGCCTGATCGATTTAGATGTTAACATTGTTATATATAATAACTACTCCGTGACAGTGTACAATTGTGTGCTATGTTATAATAATTAAACTAGTGGATAACAATGCGGTATTCTCTCAATTTGATAAAGATATAACATCATACATACATTCAAAACTATTGAAGAGTCATAATCAGGAATATCATATTACATTGTATATATAATCATTATGACGGGAGGTTCATCAGTCATGGATGCCTAGCGCCAAACAAACTATATCCCTTGCCAATGATACCGGGTGAGAATCGCACACTGTGTTGTCCATGGAAATGAGATGGTGGACTAATCTCATTCTCGGCATTTCAACAGTATGAGGACACTCAGACACATTTTTCGAAAGCGGGATACCGAATTTTTAAAAAATAAGAAAATATAACGCTGCAATATTCTGCAACAGTATGTCTGTGAAATTTACTGCGATTGGTAAGACTTTTTTTCTTTAAAATAATAGTAGCCCGAACTGTTGATACATTGTAACAAGTAACTTCATATACGGTTAACTCAGTGTGGGGTAACACGTGACCATAAATGGTACCCAACACGTACAAAATGGCGGACACACGCTACATTTTTCATGAATAATCAAGGTATGTACAATTTACAGTAAACATTAGACTGTCTGGTATAGCCGATGCTCAGCAGCACTAAAATCGCTTTCCAACAAGCTATATATCAATGCTGTGGCTGCTCTGATTCTTTAAATCACTTCGAGGTTTTGAGCGAAGCGAGACGTTTTCTTCTTCAAATACCGTGGTACCTAACACGTAATGCTACTTTTTTGTAAGAAAAAAACGATTTCCATCGGTTCAAAGTCCACTTTTTGTCATTTTTTATTTACTGTGGTCAAAATTGTTAAATACGCGAGATAATTCTTCCATATCGATGCAGACACATTCAAGAAATATCATAGAATACAAAAATGATACGTAACACTTGCATGGTACAAAACACGTGCGACTTGACAAATACTTTACTGCAAGAATCTAAGGGAAAAATTCTTCGCTATTCTCCCAATTCTAATTAATCCGTTCTGAGGCTTTGAATGAGTTATGGTGTTATCAAATTTACATGTATTCCTGCTCATATAAATCCCATTTAAACCGTTACGTAATGTTTTCAAACGTTGATGAAACATTCTTATTTAAATTTATATAAGTTTTACCAGTCAAAATTTACCACTATCTGAGTGTAAAAATGCATAGAGCACTGATTATGCAGTGATTCCTTTTTCTTTACTTTAGGTAAGATTAAGAATGGAGAAAACCATAAAGAACGAGGGAAATCATTCAAAAGCAGATCGAGATTGTCGGACCATGAGAGGAGACATACAAGTAGAGCTCCGTAAAAATGCTGTGGATATTCTTTTTATAGTAAAGATGGTATTCAGCCTGCCTGTCTGCCTGCCTGCCCGTCCGTCCGTCCGTCTGTCTGTTAATGTGAACAGTCATGTACACGCTTAATCTCCAAAACTATAGCTGGATTTAAAATGAAACTTTACAGTAATCTATAAGGATGAATATAATGCATACTGTCAGCAGAGATTGGTTGGAATATGATGGTTCGGTAGTACTATTTCACGCACAGTTATGGCTCGTGGTTTTTTAACAGTCTTAATTCTTATGCAAGTTTATGTACAAATTGCTCTGGGGTGCATTTCATTTGCATGTATGCTCGAAGTAGTTTTCAGAAATTTAGAGATCTTTGATGATGTTCTTATACGATTTTTTTTTATATGAAACAATAATTGAGAACTTAATGTGTGTATGTGTTACAAAACTTTTGAATAATTTTTGTGTAGAAATGCTGATCATTTCAAAAACTTTGTGAGTATTCAGTCATGAAATACTTTGATGTGTTTAAGTGACTCATATCTTTTTCATATTTTCTTTAAAATAATCACAATATTTTAATTTTTTTGTCCTCGTGGCAGGCAGTCATTTATACTCCAGGGTTCAGTGTTTTTTATTCAGATATATTTCATAACAGTTTTATTAAAGTTTTGTTTCTGCATAATACTATCAGGCCAGGTAGCCGTTCTAGTCATCCATTTATGTGTGTTACTAGCTACTAATCCAGCGCTTTTCAATGAAAGAAGCTGTGTATGTGATTGTAATGTGATTATACTGTGATAAAACTGTGATTTTATACGGGTTTTAATAATGGTAGTATTTAATAAAACGAAACAAACTAATAAATTAGTCTGTTTTCCTTGATCAATGTACATAGAATTGCTGAAATATCTGTACCAAGAAATCTGAAAAGTAAGAACGGAGGATGACCAAAATGGATATTGATAAAAAGTAAAGTTCCAGCTTACATATGCTCACGTTAGCTTGTTCTATGTTTTATTGTCATAGTTGAAATTACAACCTATTTCCTTGAAAATGTTATTAAACTGAATAATATTGATATTTGTCCCTCTATTAAACCAGTTCTTTTATTCCCATTCTTTTCTACTGTAACATTTGGGAAGTAATCGTTCGAGCTTTTTCCCACCTAACACCAAGAGCACCCTTGAGAGTTGCATTTCTCTTAGTACTGACAGTTCCATCCCTCCTTCTTGCCGGCAGTATTTTGCATTCTTCTGTATCAAAGATGTGATTTCTGAAATGTCAAATTTTATACATTTAGTACTTTGATTGCATTTATAACTTTAAATTGAATGTTTTATTTAAGTCCTTTGTACACAATCGGTGTTGCAACAGAAGTAAGATTACTGTGTAAGCTCTGCCTCGCTCCTCTGACAAGAACTGAAATACTAGGCTAGGTTTAAACCTTTTTTTATTCAAATTTGAATTCATAAATGTTCCTAAAGTATCTGTCGTAAGAAAGTGGGGTCTATACGTTTGTATGTCTGGGACAGAACCTTACCATTTAAAACACAAGTCAAAAACAGGTGTCGTCCCAGGGCACAACTTTGCGTCAAACAAATATCGAACTTTGGTATTTTTAATCATGATAAAATTAACAGAACAACTGCTTTAAGATAGAGAATAAAAAGTCAGCTATAGTCTATAATTAGTTACTTACCTCGTTTCTATATTGGCCGATATTGATAATCCTTCAGACAAACAGAAGTCGCATACATTTGTACACGGCCATGCTGTTGAACAATATGTACATCCTCAATAAGTTTATATGCACTTGATCTTTTCGTTGTGTAAGCAAATGACCTGAAATATAACGAATGTACTGGCTTACCCTTCCAGATACTGGTTGATTGAAGGAAAACAAAGGGATGTATGATTTTACACGAAAAATCACTGACTAAAATAACATCTTTTTCTATGTTGTATTATTTGCAAAAATATAATTATATCAATGATCTTTACATGACTTAAAACACGTATGCATATAGGAAGAATCCAATGATAATATGCACCATTTTATAAAAAAAAGTATGCAGGAAATTAAATCAAGTATACTTGTACATGTATATCATACTTAGAGATTCTAGCGGGAACATTTAAATCAAAATGCCTTGGAATATACGTTTAATGTCAGAATGGAACTCACCTTGTTTATTTACACTCCCGATTCCAAGAAATGATTTAAAACGTTTCAGATCTAACATCAAAGTATTAGAATTGGGAGAATCGCGAAGAATTTTTCCCTTAGATTCTTGCAGTAAAGTATTTGTCAAGTCGCACGTGTTTTGTACCATGCAAGTGTTACGTATCATTTTTGTATTCTATATTTCTTGAATGTGTCTGCATCGATATGGAAGAATTATCTCGCGTATTTAACAATTTTGACCACAGTAAATAAAAAATGACAAAAAGTGGACTTTGAACCGATGGAAATCGTTTTTTTCTTACAAAAAAGTAGCATTACGTGTTAGGTACCACGGTATTTGAAGAAGAAAACGTCTCGCTTCGCTCAAAACCTCGAAGTGATTTAAAGAATCAGAGCAGCCACAGCATTGATATATAGCTTGTTGGAAAGCGATTTTAGTGCTGCTGAGCATCGGCTATACCAGACAGTCTAATGTTTACTGTAAATTGTACATACCTTGATTATTCATGAAAAATGTAGCGTGTGTCCGCCATTTTGTACGTGTTGGGTACCATTTATGGTCACGTGTTACCCCACACTGTAACTTTAAACCGTGCATATTTAGATGTACTGTAATCTTGTGTGAAAATGGCAATAAAACTTTTCCCAGGCATTCATAATACACAGTTCTATTTAACAAGTGTATGCAAACAGATAATTTACATGAGCGTACATAAATTAGTACCAAGGCAACAAAAATGTGCGTTTCGTGTCTCCTTGCAAAATGAATTAAGGTCGGTCCGTCGGTTGGTTGTTTTTTTTATTAGGTCGACAGTAAAAAAGGTTAAGATCGGTCGGAAAACCAGATACACACATGATTAATTTTTGGTCTTAACACACTGACTCTTCTTATTCAGCAGATAGAAATGAAAGTAAAAAGCATTATCGGAAAACAGTTGGACTATATATAGCTTAGTTTACATGTAAACTCTATTTATTTTTAGCACATTAATGGAAAACCAAAATGATAATATACCTACACGTGTCAGTTAGAAATTTATTACACACCTAGGTGGAGCAGTTGAAAAGGAATGTGGATATTTTGTTCATATACCTGTAAGTATTTGTTAAAGTGTTTATTTATTTATCCTAGTCTCATTTTTGTACTTTTAGTACCTTTAGTAGAACGTGATGGTATATTCATGACTTCGTTCATAATATGCCAGTTGGTGTCTGTAACAAATTGGTGCGCTTAAATAAATCGTGTCAAGTCTACACGTACTTGTATGTCTAACCCCCCGCTCAACCAACAAGGACCTATATGAAGTAACGATATGCCCCCCCCCCCACCACCCGTACACCCCACCACTTCGAAGCCCTTATACTAACCTATGCATAGTTATAAACGGCCCTGCAAACTCTGTTTTTATACTATTTTATACGATATATTAAATGACAACAAAATGATAAAGTTCAAACAGACGTTTTTATATATTATATACACACTCTTAAAAAAGTAATTCCGTATGGGATTTGAGAGTGGGTGCGTTTGATTAATGTGGCAACCGGTATTATAAATGATATGCACAGGGAGCAAAATTTCTCCTAGGTATGCTGGAGAGGTTGAATTAGGGTTTAAAACGAAAGCATCTTCAAAAAAAGTTGGTGAATCGTAAAAGAATAATACGTAACTGTTTTTTTTATTACCAGGATCAAAATTAGAAAATCGTAATGGCCTGTTTTAGGTGGAACATATTTGAAGCTCCAAGAACGGCTGCCCACCTGAAAATAGAGAAATTACTGCGTTGTATATAATTACTGTACATGTATATCGGTGACTTTACAAAATTGACTTCAAGCGTTTTGATTACTTTAAATTACAGTACTGTAGTAAGGTCTAGTAGTTTTCAAAACAAAGAGTCGTGTCATTTCATATGTAATTATATAGTCTAGATATGAAAAGGTAGATTTTGTTGACGAGGACCACAAACCGTTAATATATCTTTAAAATTACTTGGTGAACGAATTTTGACAAAGATTGCTTAAATAGGTAAAATATTTGGTGGGTTTTGACCGTTTAAAACAATTCTATTTCTGAAAATTTGTCGTGTGGTAAAGGAGTGTTATTTTATGTTGTTTTCTACATTACATGTATCAAATTAAAGCAAAAACAACCGGTGACTTTAACAATTTCTCGTCTTAAAATTATTCTTCAAGCTGCATGAATTTTTTTCTTCTCCGAAATGATATATTAAAACATAAAATGTGAAATCAAATGCTAGAACTAAGAACACAATTATTATAACAATTTGAGATGTCGAATCTGTTTGAAATGGTTTGACGACACCGCTAATCTTTGTGGTTATAATATGATTTCAAAAGCGTTTGCAAATATAATTTTGGTAGCGTATCATTTCAAAAATACAGAAAATACTTTATGGGACCTTTCTATTTGATGATTCGTTCTGTTCTAAAATATGTTAATTTCATACTTCTCGAAGAACTTTATTTTTCACTAAAATCTTAGGGCGAGCAGCTTTTATTAAAAGCAAAAATGAACTATTAATTACAATGCTAACGTGATTTGTATAACACCATGCTCACATGACAGAGTCACGAGAAATGAATCATTCCTTCACCAGACAACAGATTGTACTAGTTTTCTTTTATGTAATGAACATCAAGCAAGTGATATTTTCAAGCACAGGAAGACACAATACAAATAGCATTCAAGCTGTTAAACACAATGTGAATTGATCTTAAAAACTGATATCTGCACGAATAACATATTTTACATTCGGCATCTGTTTTAAAATTTTCCTTTGTTTCTTAGTGATATTTCACAGAAACTGAGATATAGCAGTGATTTCTATTTCTAGAACATCAGAAATACCAAAACATATATTCAAAACATTGTTAAATCAAATAATTAAAGGGATTGCCACAACCACAATGTTCCATTTTTCAAGTTTCAAACGAGGCGTACATTTGTATTTATTTATTTCTGTCTCACTATACACGCTAAAAGTTATATCTGTTATATATGTACTTGAAACATACATTTAAATGTTAAAGTACATCTAGCTCATTTATAACGTTTCTAGTAAAGAATCTGCTGTTTGTAGGGAATGCCACTTTCACGCTAATAAACGAGTCCTCGATCAATGGAATACAAGAACATGCAACCTATTTGAATGAACTGCATGAAGAAACATTGCAACCAGAATAGTTCTCAAACGTTTTTTTTGATGTCATTCCTGTAACGTATTATAATCGTGGTATAGACTGACCACAAAATTGTCCAAGAATGCTCAAAATGGGACTACTAAACTGTACGTTTATGGCCGTTGGTAGTTTTGGCCAATCTAAAGGAGTTGTTGGTAGTTTCGACCAATCCGAAGGAGCTGTTGGTAGGTCCGACCAATCCGAAGGAGCTGTTGGTACCCTTAAAATTGGCAACCTTTGCTCTTAGTGTTTACTCTTGTGATTTATGTACAAATTAAAGCTTCATCTTTTCAGACCATTTTTTTGTCAGATTCATGGGCTGGAGGTTGGGGTCAAGGACAAACTGTTAGCTATACATGAGTACCTTGGCACCTTTTGTTGAATGCAATGACTTAAAACTTCCATGACATTAATTGGTTTATGCTAGGACTGCTTCAGTAAGGCCTGGTTCTGGGCCTTATTCAACCCTTGCAGAATTAATTTGGCAGGGATCATCAAATGTCTACAATTAGTGTTTTAACGCCAAGAAAGATTTTTTATTTAATCTTATTATATACATGATTGTATTGACTTTCTGATTACTAAATCAAAGTATATACAACGGAGTTTTGAGTCATCAAACATTTTAGTCACATATCGCCAATTTAAAAAAATGTAATAACCTTTTAGCCTTTTAACACTTTTGATAATCTTCATGACCAAATCATACGTGTTTAACATTCTTGTTGTATGACAAAACAGCGATAATGAACTGATAAAGTTCACGATCAATAGCGTGAAAGCTATAGTTAGATTTTATGCATTGAGCTGTGACTGCTCTTTTATATTTTTACATTCTATAAAAGGTCATAGCTCACGGGTCAAAATCCTACTATAATGTAAATAAACCAAAATAAACCTGACATATAAAAGTAATACCGGTCAATATTGATGTCTATGTCTGTGTTTGCTATCTGCAAGTCCATACCTCTCTTGACATGTCTTACTTTTTACCACTTTACAGATACGTACACATGTCATAAAGAAGGCATCCATTTTTTTTTATTTTATAAACGGCGAATGACTAAATTAGAATTGGCGACTTAAATACAATGTGGCTGCTTGACTGTGGTGACCACTAACACAGGTTTAACTGTATATGTCTGATTGCAGTTTCTTATAAATTATACAGGTAAGATGTGTATTTTATAACATGATGTGTTCTTTTTTTCAGACATTGCATGAGGGTAACGGCCGTGCGAGGTGCTTATCAAACCATTTATCAAGTATAAATGAATCATCATACAACTACTTCTTGATGCAATTGAAACTGAAACAATGCAGAAAGAAAATGAATAAAGGAAAGCCTGTGAACAAATATGACCTTGAGTATGATCTGCCCCAATATTTGAAAGATAGAAGTTGTCGTGACACAAAAGATAGTGGAAGGAAGAAACGCTTAAAGAATAAACATAATTTTAGTGATATCAAATTGCTTGTTATTACACATAAAATAAACGGAACAGAATACTTAAAGAAACTCTCAGAAACAGTTGTGGTAGCGCAAGTTGTAAAAGATATAAATCAAGTCTGCTCAATATTCAAAGGTAACTTGATTTTTGTAAACAAACGGACAATTCTTATTCTTGGAACCGTTCCAGATTACCTTGCCCTTCTGCAAGAAAGGGCAAACTGCTTTAAAAAGACCATTCAGAAAAATGATATATTTGATCTTTGTCTCTCAAAAGAAACATTTGTCATATGCACGGAATCCACAAGTGAAAAATATCTTATAAAACAATCCATAGAGACACAATCGTTTTTCTCTACACTTGAAGAACACATAAAAGAAAGATTTAAGTGCGAGTCATACCGACGAATATACTCTGAAGACTTACATTATAGCCACAGACAGAAAAATAAACACCTACCTGACGGAAATAAACACTGCAATTATATTTGTGATAATTTTGAACAACTGGAAATAAGAGAAGCAGTACAAAGAACAGATAACATCACAGAATATCGAAAGAATAATAATAAGGTTATTCCGCCACGTAAAGTAAAAAGTAATCTTAAAGTACTTGCAGCAGTTCCTCACAATACTTTTGTATGTTACCCTTTAACAGGAACATTTCATTTAAACCCAGCAATGCCATCTGAAGAACTTTCGTTTCCAACACAAGCGAGTGAGCAGTCTGAACCAGATAAAGATGAAGTCGTATTCTCCAATGGCAGATCTATGAAGGTTGATCACGTGACAGGTCGTCTATCTTCACGTCAGCCGCAAGCTTCGTCTAATCCAGATCATATCGCCCGGAACTCATATGACCGTTACACGAATCAAACGCCGCACTCTCGGTTAAATCCACATGGAGTGAACAAAAGACCGCCTAAACCACCAAGGTACCCAAACTTTGTGGAGTACCATCAGAGGCTAAAATCTTACGCAAGATGGGTAAAAAGACATCCGGACCCGGCCACACTGTGCACCGCAGGCTTCTTTTTCACAAGTAAAATAAGCATTTGCATTTTTACCATTGTAGCCTTCTGCGATGATAAATACCATCTCACCTAAGAAGAAATATTTACATGACGTTTTCATCACCTTTTTGTTGATGTCTCAGTAAAATATAACAAAAAATCATTCATTTTTTGGTTACAAGTAATGTACATTTGTGTATTATTTTGATTGGTATTGAAACCTTGTGATTGAAACTTAGCGTTATTATTTAGCATTGTAAATTGATCTCTCAATGCTGTTAATTTCTACTATTTTAATATAGAATTCCGTTGCACCTACATGTGTATTTGGATTTAATATAAGAGAGCATGTGTCTTAACAGGTTCAAGAACTGTAAGGGAAATTTTGTGTAATTGTGTCCGGATATAGGAAGTACGTTTTCATTGAAGTAGTAAAACTTCACAGGTTTTCTTTAGTAAAATAATCAATTTATTGAGTCACTTCACCCGGGACTTTTATGATTTCTCATATTTCTTATTTATCAATTCCGGAGTCACTACCGGAAACAGAAAAACTAAAACAAATCGCAATATTACGCAATATTTTCTACTGACAAGTCATCTCATTCGGGTGGGCACATCGTATCAATGGAAAGCTGAGAAAACGCACAAATATTAATATAATTTTCAAATTTAGTTTAAATTCAAAATAAAAAATCGCGAACGCGTAATTTGCACCGTTTTTTTATAAATTGTAATAGCAGCAACATACCGCAATGAAAATCAAATGTCATTAACAAGAGGCCCAAAAGGGCCAGTATCGCTCTAATTGTCTGCCTGACTGGATTGTTCTGCAAGTAAGTTTTGTGAAAATCTTTTGCAATGCGAAAAGAGTTCACTGTGACCTTGACCCACTGACCCCAAAACAGTAGGGATCATCTAAATGTAAAATATGAGTATCAAGAGAATTTCAGAAGTTTTAGAATCATTTAAATAGTGAAAAATTCTTGTCTGAAACTTAAGAATTGTAAATACAAACTGTTATTGCCCACCAGCAGTCGTATCAATCTTGGCAAGTGACATCACGGAGATCTCTCATATAACTGACGAGTCTACCCTATTACCACAGAACGATGTTACAAGATGCTATTGTTCAATTTGAAAATGTATACATTTGTATTTTGTTTAGTTCACTTCACAGCTGATGTTCTTCATTTTGTTTGATGTTGTTTGATGTTTAATATTTCTCATGGTCTTTTCCGTGGTCACGCTATTAAATATGTTGTGATAGCGGAGTTCACCTACTTGAACCACTGTTAGAAGTTTAATGCGTATAAATATCAGTCTGGTTGAAAGTCAAGTTATTATTGCTATGTTTCAAGATGAAGCGGACCTTGTACGCTGTTACCAGTGCGGTATTGGACTGAAGGATTTCTCTTACGGTGACGATCCGTTAAAGGAGCACGTTCGACACTCGAGAGATTGTCCCTTCCTTCAAGAATGCATCGAGCCAGACCGCTTGGCAATAATAAAGGTATAACATGTAACTCAAATTATGATACAATATCTGAAAGATGCTGGTTTTCTTGTGGTCGGTACAAGCTCCGTATTTGACACTTACAAAACAAAGTATATCCGCATGTGTAATATATGTAAACGTATAATTATCCTCTATCAAGGTTGTATATTATGTTCATTCGTTTATAAATCTATCACTATGTCACTTGTGACAGGAAAAGTAGGTTTTATGCAACTACTAGCATACTGATGTAAACAAGCGATGTCTGCTGTACGATATGTTTTATAATTGGCATTCCATTCCTGTTTTTACGGAAAGCATGACTATACAAACATGTTGCAACGGTTTAGTTTGCTAAGCGTAGAAAATATGTGATTTGTTGAGCGATTCTTGAACAATTAATACGAAACGAAAGAGTAATAATGAACATGAACAGTATCTACGCAATTATATATTTCAGGCTGAAGTACTTCCGGCGGAGCACACTAACAGTAAGTACATGACTATGTACCATCTTTTAAGGTCTTGCAGTACAGGGGAGAAATCCCACGGTCGGCCGGGACTATAAACAACATAAACAATAATCTAAAAGAATATATAACTTTTGAAGACATCTTTCTTTTTAAGAAACAGTCATAATGTTAAAATTTTAACAACATTAACTTTTGCACATTTCGTGGGATGAAATAATGGACAAATTTAAGACTATCCAATGAAAAGCATTTTTTATTTGCTTTTCAAGACTGACAGATAGCAAATCTACTAAGTTATATGCTGATACATTTTTTTTAAGAACAACCAAGTTTTACACACGAAGAAATACACGAAGTTCATAGTAATACTCCACTGTAATATCTATTAAGCATTTACACGTTTCTTGGTTGAATACTGCACATGTACAGAACGCAACATGCATGACCGCTTTCTGGCCTTGACTATTATTCATGTATGCAAGAACGCAGACATGCATAACTTTCACGTGTTTCTCGACCTTGACTATTGTATTCATGCACTGCACTCATGTAAGGCTCGATAAATTGTATATAGCTGTAAAACCAACATAGAAAAAGTACTTATATCAATCGGTAACGTACATGAACGTGCTTCAGATGCAATGCATACAGTATGTACCTTTTCCAGCATCAGCCACGCCTAGACAAGGACCAGACAACGGGTACAGGCACCAAGCATATATGTCTTACAACGCGAGACTTTCCTCATTTTCAAAATGGCCGCCGAGACTTATACAAACACCGCACCAATTGGCAGAGGCAGGACTGTTTTACACTGGTAAATGAGTTTTTTATCTTCTAAATTATACTATACAGTATCTTCTGAACTTCACTGAAGCATTGTTGAAAAATACCGCCGCCGATCAATATTAGATTAGAATATCTGTCAAAATCTTTAATACTGCTGATCTAATAGGCATATGCTGGACATCTCACAGTTGTCTAAATTGTACATGAACCAAGTAGAATTGTACTAGGAAACCGAGAAAGAGATCATTTTTATATCGTTTTGCTGCTAAACCAGGGGCATAGCTGCTACAAGGTACACTATTTAAGAGGGTTAGTGCATCAAAACAATGAACGTGCATTTCAGTACTAGTATTCACGAATTTTGAAAATTAACATAAAAATAGAACATATTAGTCAAAGTTGTAGACATAGATAGTCAGAGATGTACAACTGTCCATTGTTTTCACTACAGCTAATAATTAAAATTATAAAGGAATACCTATCTCCATTTAAGTAACAGAGAACGAAATTACAAGGGTATCTGATACCAGAGACCGCGTGTTTTCCTTCAGGTTTCTTTTCATCTTAGCTATTAAATGAAATACAATCTGCAGGTACCTATTGTTTATGCAAATGTTTAAAACTGCATCACGTCAGTTGGCTTGATATATTTACTCAACAGGCCGTATGGCATGTAATATTAGTGGTTTTCAGTATATTGAGACCATCTTGAAGGCCATCTTGGATTTCTAAATATGTACCATGATGTGGCAAGTTCATCCAAATTTTTCGAATACTTTATACATTTATCTAAACATTGATATATGAAAATTAGCTAGTGAACCGTTAAACCAACATAATGTATAACAATCGAACAAATAAAAGAAAACATTCAATTAGTTTAACTTAAACATGTATGAGGTCACAGTTACATTGCACCAGGCCTCAATAAATTGTAATATATATTTTTCGTCAAACTTATTTGAACAAGAAATTTAAGAGCATTTAGAATACACATGCTTTGAGATGACACTTCTCTTTCACAGAGGTAATCATTTGCAGGTTTCGAGGACAATGTTAGGTGTTTTGCTTGTGATGGCGGTTTACGCAAGTGGGACCCTGAAGATGACCCCTGGACCGAGCATTGTCGCTGGTTCCCGGATTGTCCATACGTAAGGGAACAGAAGGGAGAAGAATATGTTCGTCTTTTACAAGCTACTGTAGCAAATGAAGATCAAGTAAGTATTTTTTACTTTGTTGTGATATAGTAAAGTCATTACAGTAATTTCTATTTTGGATGGTTTAGATTGGCTGGATATTTTGCGGGAGAATTGTTATTCTAAATTGTTCAAACGTTCACATTTGTAATTGAATTTTAAATTGGGATTACACAAAAAATAAATGTATTAAAAATGAAACTGAAGGTGGTACCACAAATGTATGCAGGTTTGGCTTGCCTTGTACCTTTGTTAAAAGAAAAAACTCCAAGTACTCACGCGGACAAACGTTATTCAGGGTAACGCAAATATATGGAACGCCTTTACTGTCTTATCATGTTGTATTGTATTTTACGCAGTACATTTGCATGTATATGAGGTACATATTTAATTTGACATGGTACATTTTTCATGATATGCAGTGCCTTTTCCGTTATACATGGTGGTTATTTAATCATATGCAGTGCAAAAATGTTTAGATACAATAGAATAACCATTATATGATGTGCAAACAACGTCATGTGCAATACATACAACATTATGTGCAGTACAAATGACATTATATGCAGTACAAATGACATTATATGCAGTCAATGTTTCGATACATGTGGTGGTATTTTGATTATACGCAGTAGTTTTCCCTTTATACGTTGTATGTTGTTCAATAGGTGTGATAGATGTTTAAATACATGAAGTACTTCCGATTAATTCTATACGTGGTGAATTATTATTTATTTGTTCATAAAAAACATTGTACGCAATGCATTTGGCAATATACATGGCGGAAACGACATTTTCTTTTTTATTATGTTCGGTCCATTCTACTATATACACAGTGCATACAGCATTATATGCGGTACATTTTTCATTACGATGATCATACTTTCCGGCATTCTCCGGAATTACTAAGACGGAAAATACCGAGTAAGCAGATATTATATAAATAGCGGTCACGTCATCAAGCAGTAAATCGCTACGGAAATCCGTATCTCAATAACTACTGAATGTATTAAATTTTAAACAAGGCTTCCAAACCATCACACCTATTTAAATAACTTAACTCTTTCTCACATATGAGATACATATTTCCGCTCATTTACCGGTGGTAGAAAATCTTACCCTTGACCGCTTACTCTCATTTTACGTAAATTATAAACAGCCAGCACATCACATAAAAATCGAAGAATGACTGTAAAATGTTTATTTTTTAAATACACATAGCGTTGTTGGTATTCATTTTCTTAGTTAGATCATTTTCTATCCATCTATAGCAGTTTCGAAGTAAAATTCGAGAAAAACATGTACATTGAGTATTGAATAGGTAAAATTGAAGTTCACAGTTTTAAAGAATTGATTTGAAACAGCTATTTGATTACACTGTTGTTTCTTGCATAATATAGATTCGAAGTATTTGTTTCTTTTTTATTCAATGCAGATTTTAACAGGGAATTATGTTTGAATTGTTTTGTGTAGCGGATAGAGAGTGCTTCGGCTTAAGTAAGTATTACTGTGCAATACACTGAATAAAATAGAATAATGTAACGAGAAAGAATCACTCTTGTCCCTGCGGTGAAAATGCGATTAAAACGGTGAGAAAATAAATCTACTATGTCCATTGAGCTGTGGATAAGGAAATCCCATCCTCGTGTTGAGATACGTCCCAAAAAACTCGACAGAGCCTCGTTTTTTGGACGTATCTCAGCCCTCTGATGGGATTTCATTATCCACAACTCATGAACATGCTAGATTCACTTTATCTTGCAGATAATGCAAAGTATGGCCCCTTTTTTCGACTAAGAAATTCTGGTAAAAGTTTTGTATAAACTACATTAGAGTCAATATCTCAAATATGCAGTACTTTAGAAATATCCATGTGTTATGTAACCATGCAGACAAACAATTTTTAAGGTATATGCAAGCGCTATTCGATGTTGAATGTACGGGGTCATGGCAAATTTTTCTTAGCTCATTCGCTAATTACCGCCGAGAGTATTTTTAGAGACTGTCTTTAAGTATCATCATCTTAACGGGAAAAGCACCGCATATAGTGCCGTATGTACAGCTTATATAGTTGTTTGAACCAAACATAATTAAAAGGAATTTACTGCATACAAAGTTGTTGACACCATGTATATTGACATATGCACCGTACATATTGGTTTATTATCTTAGTATAAGTAATATTTCACCACTTATACACTGAAACGAAATCACTTCATACATTTAAACATCTACCACATATATTAATCAACATACAACGTATAAAGGTACAACTACTGCAAATAATAATAAAAACACCCCACGTATCGAAAAACTGACTGCATATAATGTTGTTTGTACTGCATATAACGTTGTTTGTACAACATATAATGGTTATTCTACTGTATACACACACTTTTGCACTGCAAATTATTAAATAACCACCACACATAAAAGAAAAAGCACTTCATATTACAAAAAAGTGACCCCATCTAAATATGCATGTACCATGTCAAATGAAATTTGTACCTCGTATACATAAAAATGCACTGCGTATAATACAATACAACATAATAAGACAGTAAAGGCGTTCCATACAAATACACTCAACAGGTTTAGAAAGGCAAAAGTGGCAAACTATTTATTTTAACAGTGTTATCGTGTTTCAAATTTATTCAAATTTCATACACAACAAAAACAATTTAAAGTTGAATTATTGTAAAAGTTTCAATAATCATCGCAAAAATGACTTAAATAGAAATAAAAACGTTCAACAGGGGAAATCTTTTCATTTCTAAATCGGATATAATAAGTGTAAATGCAAAACATTTTCGTCTGGAAATGTCATCTATGGTAATGAGACGGCTACTGTTTGTCTTTGAATTTTACACTATCGGATTTGCATACTTATTTGATTTCCAACACATATTTTACCGACATGTGACAGTTACATTAATAAGTCTATTAATTGAAACATAAAAGAATAAGGCGACAGAGAGTCAGGCAACACCAAACGATAAAAATGGTGCTGATATAACAAGTGAGTTGGAACGGCTTACATTGAAAGATCCAGAACTAAATGCCGTCATTGCCGAACACAGAGATACGTGTCTGGAAATGGGATATTCTGAAACAGATTTTGAAAAGGCGGCGTATAGATTAGCACAGGGAGGTATGTATTAAACGTTATTACAGGCATTTAATCGATGGTTATACAATAGGACACTATGACAAACACGTAAATAGTTTATAAGATAGTTCTCATATAGTGCATGGAAAATCAATGGGATATCCAGCGGTTTCATTCAATTTCAATAACAACAAAAATAGGTATAAAGCTACTGTCTGCGTAAAAGATCCTCCCATACTTTTTAGCGCTGTGAATTTCTTTCATATTAATCAGACAAAGAGGAATTTTACACTCCCTTGATACATATACAGTGACATCCGTTTAAAAAAATATAAAGAATTCCTTGGGACCGTTAAAATGTGTTCCTTATATCGGAGTTTGCAATATCCATATAACATTTTCATATCAGATAAAGAAAGAAAAAACCTCGGACAGAGATTCTTTTTTGTTCCTAATATCCAGATTTTCGCTATATCCTAAGTCGTTACATACGGATTTTGCTTAAACTCTGCCATCAGTGGCAATCACATGCAAAAATTCTTTCACTAAAAATAAGAAGTACATTTTTACTTTCATCAACTTAATAGACTTATTTCTTCAGTGTTACCGTTAGTTTAGAAAAAATCAAAAGCCATAATGTTGCACTTTAATCGAAATTGTTTTATGCAAGGTACCGTAAGACCAACCATCGAGGACATTCTGGATGCAATGAACGCTGACCAGGAGGCAGAACGTGCAGCGACACGTCAAAACAATCATGGTAACGTTTATCTATAATGCTGACTATGTGGGCACTATAAAATTATCAGACTCTAGTCTAATAATTGATAAAAAATCATATAGTTACATGGATAATACATACATGTAATTATACTAATATTAGGTAAATTAATTTGAGAGTATCCAATCATGCGGTGCATCAATGCAATCAAATATTATTAATTAACAAAGAAATGAAAGTACAACACCTATATTTGTGTCATGTATTTACGCGTTGTTTCACCAAATTATTGGCAAATCATTCCTTAAAGTTACATTGTACATTTTTACATGAATTTTCCAAGCGTGATCATATAAATCAATCTGTATTTGACAGCCACGCTATTTCTACTGTATAACTAGATTCTGCTTCGACTGACAAATTCTGCTTCACTATGAACAGAAAAAACTTTTCACTAAAAAGCTGTCTTAGTTACCTAGACTCTAATAGAAGAACACAAACGTCTGAAGAGCATGACCTTCTGTATTATTTTTGTCACTAAAAAGCTTTCTTTCTGTGGTTACAAAGACGTCAGTTGAGGAAAGCATGCGTCTGAAGAGCCATGATCATCTGTATGAAAATCCTTTTCATTTGGAAGTTTCCTTTCTGCAGTTACAGAGATGGCAATAAAACATGCGTCTAAAGAGCATGATCTTATTTATGCCAATACCTTTTGGTAGTTGGCTTTCCGTCACCAATAAAAAAAAACATGCGCCGCTTCAGTTCACTCATGATTATTTGTATGTTTTTTTTCCACAAGACAGCTTTCTTTTGTAGCTACAGAGACACCAGTGGAAGAAAACATGCGTCTGAAGAGCATGATCATATGTATGACCTGCGGCGTCAATAGTGTGAACGCTTTGTTCTTACCCTGCACTCACCATAGAATGTGTATGGAATGCGCTCAGCTGATTACGCACTGTCCAGTCTGTGACCGGATTATAAGACAAAAAATAAGAACTTATATGGCTTAAAGAAAGTTTGTGTTAGAGATTCACCTAGCAGGGATTACTTTTATTTACACTGTCCTGTGACTTTGGAACATGGTGGGGGTAAGAGTGAGGTTGGGTGCGCACCATAAACCGGTTTAAGCTCCCCAGTGGTGTTTTTGCCACTGACCGTTCCAAGGCGGTGCCCCACTGTGTTCCTTTAATTGTTCGTTTTGTCCTCGTGTGTTTGCTTTGTATGCTAGTGTGTGTTGGTAGTGTATATGTGTGTGTGTACATGATTGTGTGTGTCGTGTGTGTGTGCGTGTGCGTGTGTGTGTGTGTGTGTGTTGGTGGTGTGCACTTCTGGGTGCTGTGGGGTTCGTTTTGGGGAGGCTGCGTTTTTGGTACGTGGCATTCCCTGTTTGATATTATTTTTGTTTTTTTGACTGTACAGCACTCACCTTGTCGACTGAATTGAGGTTCAGCTTTCACACTGGAGTAAACGGACGTTATAAGAAAACCAATTCGATTACCAAAACATTACGAAAATGAGTCAGATTATGTGTTTATCGTTAAATAATTTAAATAATTCTAGGACCCTTTTATCATGTAGATAGCAATTTACAAGGCCTGTGACCAACCAGACGTGTCTTTCATGTTTTCAAACGTCGTTTGAACTGAGTTTGTTAAAAAAAGTAGTTTAAGGTTTCGATGGCTTCGTAGAGTTCTGCAATCTACAATCATGTAATTTAAAAGTAAGTTTGTTCTAGGACGAATATATACTATCTTAATATTATTGCTCCAGGTTTGTTCTTTTGTTTCGAAGTTATTGCTTATTACCTTACGTTGTTTGATAGTACAGCGTACATAAATAGCAACTTTTTGTTGTTCCCTTTAATTTCGCCTACATATTTCGTTTAAATGTAGACGGGGCATTTATGATTACTTTACCCCTTATATATTTGTTCAACCTTATTACCTTAGCGGTTTTCCCCGAAGCTTTCCGGAGATCACCGAGTGGGTACGTTTGAAATGATAGTACAGGTATAATTTTGATGTTTGCTGTATTTGTAAGGGGTTAAAATGCTAAATTATGTGAAATTTATGAACATACATTATGAGTATTCAGACTATTTGTAAGCGAGTATCTGTTACTTTTAATTTATTCTTTTGTTTCCATGTACATGTTTGGGCATTACATGTAAATATGTTTCGTTCTCCGGGAAGTTGGAACAATAAACAGTATCCAAATCTATACTCCTACAGTCGTCGTTTATCTATTGGTCCCTTGCTAACACCGTAAACAACATACCAGGAGAAAAAATAAACCGTTCTCAATGCATTGCTAAATGCAAATGCACTGTGAATTTTGACTTTTGATCTTTTCACGCCAAATTCGATTGAGGACATTTAATCAACCAAAACAGTCTTCAAAACCATATACCTCATATTTGGAATGTTACAAATACCTTCATCGGTTGCTACAGTCTGGTATGGGAAACTTAATGTTTGTATCTCTGGAATATCAAGGTTCCTTCTTTTTTGTCAATTAAAAGTATCTTCACAAATGTTCTTTGGTTTGAAGTGATAAAAAATGACTACATGTATTAATTTACTTTCCATAGATTTTAAATGAAATTTTGCAGAATATGCTATTATTGCCCAAAATATCGCGTTTAACTTTATCCTAAAACACCTAATGTTAATTCAAGTTTTAAGAATTTAAGTGTATTGCAATGGTTGCCCAGTTGATCATTTTTTGTACTTAATCGAATATGATGATAGCAGCTTGTACGTCGTCCGTCCGTCCACTATTTCATTCAAACGGCATATCCTCTGAAACCACTAGTACTAGACCAATGTTGATAATGGAATTTTCCTTTCATCAAGCTCTACCAAAGTTGTTCAAAGAATCCCATTCAATGCAGAACTCGGGTTGCTATGGCAACAATCATAAAAAAGATGGTGTGTGGCACTGTCTAGAGGACCCTTATCAAGATTGTTCTAATTATGCCCACTGATTGATAATGATATTTTACATAGAAATATATATAATATAGTAAAACTTCAAAAATATTCTTGTAATAAACTGTCATAAGGATATATGGCGTGGAGCAGTGTGTGCTGGTCCTCTTTCAATTTTGTATATCTAGCTACATTGTATATGTATGAAAGCGTACAAATGTATAAAATAAAAATAAATGCATTTTATTTTAATTCACTTATTACTAGTTTGACTGATTTTTGAAGATATTTTTATACACAATATATGATACATATGTGAACATGAAGTATATTGCCTTATTTTGGGGTACATAGCAATAAAGTGTATTGATATGTGTTTGAATACATGTACCAAGAGAACTAGCGCGTCTTGTTTTGATCATTTATTTTTAAACTATTAAAGATACTTTATATTAAGTACTGTATATCTAATGAAACACAAAGTGATGTACAGTAAACTCTGTATATAACGACTCCGGATATAGCGAAATTCTGGATATAAGGAACAAATTTTCTCTGCCCGATTTACTTTCTTTATTTTATATAAAAATGTTATACGGATATAACAAACTCTGGATATAAGGAACACATTTTAATGGTCCCAATGAGTTCGTAATAAACGGAGTTTACTGTACATGTTATTCATGCAACTAACAATTCAGTCATGCTTTCAAGGCTTTAACAATTATTTAATATATAGTAAAGAATTTAAACTATCGCAACTCGTCGACCTTATAAAATCAGAAAGAAAGAAAGAAAAATACCACACTCTTCTTTAATGGGGATGCTTGTGTATAAAGCGAAAGTTAGATACACGCAAAAGATAAATACCTTAGGCCATACTAAATTAATAAGTTGGTCATGGAGGCGGCGAGCGAAAATAAAATTTTATGTTTTTTTTTTGTTTTGAAGAAATTTTGGAGCGAGCGAAGAGCGAAGAAATAAATATATCCTTTCTGTTCACAATTAATAGCAAATGTCAAACTTTATATTAGCTTTTTAAGACAACATATTTCCAATCTAGGTAAAACAGGAAAAGATTATTCCACTAAGAAAAGTCGTAACTTTCAAAGCGATTATTTCCGGACAAGTTTTTTAGTTATATGAATAAACCTTGTCCCAGGGGTCTAGCTAGAGCCAAATTTTGGGGAGAAGTCGTTTCTCCCTGAGCTGAAAATAGGGAGAAAATTGGAGCATACAGGGAGTAGTGACAGAGTACTGACATATGGATATTTGTCTTTAGTTTTTATTCAAACTGAAGTGGATCTAATACATTGTATTACATAATGGTTGTGTGATAAGTCAGCAGATTGACCATTATTATGAGACTTCATCTAGATACCGAAGATCTTTATAGACTGATTTTCATGCATTTTTATTGCCTGTACACAAAATGTACAACACACATTTAATTTGGTAGTAATCATACACATTTACAGCCCAACCCCACTTTCCGCAACACCATCATTTCCAAAGTTGGCCCAGTTTGAATGCCATATCAATAGCCAACAAACAATATAATAGGTGTTCTACAATAAGTAAAATGACAACAATATGTACCGGTAGTCAGCCTGGTATTAAAGGCCTAAAACAAAATTAAATTCCATTCAATTGGCAAAATATTTTGTTAAAACTTACAGAAAGGTATTGAAATACACTCTGCAATAAGTAAAACTGGAAAGTCTAAGGTATGAAACTCACTTTTGTTAGATAAAAATACAGCTGAGATACAAAAAGTTAACCTATTTTTGGACAGACGCTTACACAGACAAGCCAATTTTCAAAGCATTTTTCCAACACAAAAGCAATGATAACTCCAAACTCTTTTTATTTAATCATAGAGGTAAAGCCGTAGGTGTCACGAGATCAAAGAATACCGCCAATACTGTCATGTTTATGCAATCTTAGTGAAGCACGTACGTGTCTTTAAAAAGATAGAAATATACATGTACACGTACATGTTCACATTAAACTGATAATTTCGGATAATCAAATTCTTACTATGTAGTTTGAAATATATAATGTTTTGAGTAAGTGTAGGATTTTTTTCCCTTTGATGATAAAATATATTTGTCTCTATTATTAGATTGATTGTGTGTTGTCCGGTAGACCTGATTCACAGCCGGACTACTACCGGACATGCCACGTATGTAACGTGTGTTCAACGGACGATAACTTACAAGGAACGCATGGGAACTGATAAATAACGGACTTGAAACGATGGTCCACCGGACAAAACTGATGCGAACCGGACAAGTACAGAATAAGGAACGCACGAGTAACAAACAAAACGCATACCAGCGCATTGCTACCGTACATCTAACGGACAACTTGTTTTGGCATTTTGGAATAACTTCAGCACGTGTGATGTCTGAGCGAGCGTAAACTATTGTGCCGGAACAAAAAAAATGTCGGACTCTTTATACCCGTTTTGTCCGTCACGTGACCGGTAGAAATACGTTTGTCAGACGTTCGAAGAACGTTTTGTCAGTTTGTCAGCTTACGTTTTACGTGGTACAAATCCGTTACTAGTACGGTGATGTCCGTTAATTGAACGTTGTTTGTCCTATATATGTGCGTTTTGCCCGTTTTATGCGCCCCATACACCGATCGGGAGAGCACCGAGCAGTAGCGGGGGATGCCTTTCGTCACCGTATAACTTTCTGCCGCAATTTTTATATACGTTGGGCGTCCGTTAACGCTATATGGTGTAGTGTGACCGAGGAATTAATCACGGTGATGTCCAGCCTCTGCATAATGTATGTAGGACAGCAAACAGCGGCTTGCAGAGACTTGATCCAAAAGATTCTGAAGTAATACCACGCAAGAGAGGTGAGTAGAAGGCCACCTCTTTACAGTCGTGATTTTGCTGAAAACACTTAAACCTATTATAACGTAAGCGATCAAGACAGGCAGCCAACTAACTCCTTATATAGATACAGCTACATTTTCAAATTGCTGTATTTCCAGGTATAAAACTTAAAATATTTCATATTGTTATAAAACGCCACCTAGTACCTTGACCGTGTACGCTCTGTAATATCTAGTTTGAAATAACATAAAAATATATATTGCACGAATAAATCGTGGCTATGGTTAATACTGGTACAGGTGTTCGCGGCTTTGCGCGCCTTTTACTTTAAAATCCGAGCTGCACGAACAGAAAGAACACTTTAGTTGCTTGTTAGCCAAAACAAAATACATTAGATAGTTGGTGTTATATTGTAGAAGACTGAAAAACGAACAATCTACTATCTGTGGTCTAAGTCAGATATATCGCTCGTAGCCGTTGTCTATGTTATTTGTCGTCTCGCTGCGCTCTGCTCTAAATTACAAAGGGCGGACTTGTTTGGTTACGCCGTTTACGCCGGCGGGGTACTACTTTACGCCGGTAGCACTTGATTGAAAACGGCTGGTGACATGTCAAAGGGCAACTCACTTGATTGGGCTAGTTTCACGTACCGGGACAAACGGCGTACGCCTTTTTTTCGATAGGCGTACCCCGGCGTACCCCGCTGCGGAAGAATACAAAATGGCGGAAACATTCAGGTACGATATTAGGAATAAGAGAGCGGAATATATTAAAATGTGCCTATTTTGATTAGTTTTCTCATTATCATTTTCAACAATTATATGTGTGATGGTAGCCGCAGTGACCAACAAACTTGGCACGGAAGCAGTCATCTTTGCAGCCGGTTGTCCCTTGTTTGGTACTAGGGCACTAACTAGCAGGGTAAGCCGGTCACATGGCGGGTAACGTTAAGTCACGTGAGTGGTGTAACCCTGCCATGTGATCGGCGTACCCCGGTTTGTATCAAATCAAGTCCGCCCATAGAAAACGGCACGTAATCTATCCTTTACAACTGTGTTTAGCGCTCAAAGGAGAGTTTACCATTGAAACTTTGGGTACTTGTTAACTTGAAGAATAAAATGTACAAACAGTCCATACAGCTCGTGTGTGTATATAGAAATATCAAGGTCTTGAGACATTCACTATCTTGCTTGTTTCATCAAAAAGTTGTATCGATCGTTCGCATAGATAAATTGTAATGTATTCAATTTCAAGGCCTTTGCATTTTGCGTGACGTTTTAGCATTAAAGTAATGATATTGTCACAAAAGTAGTACATATATCCGCTTTGACAGTCACAATTAAATTAGTTTGTTATGGAGGAAACTTTGAATATTACATGAGGAAAATATTATAATTTGCTAGATAGTGTTTATCAGTAAGTATTTTTTAAATTTTGATATTATAAATTTAACTCTATCAGCAGACTAACGTACACATTCAAGTTGTAATCGTTACTAGCATTTCATCAAAGGTTAGTTTATAAGGACAAGCCGACATGAATCGTCCTGAGTATATCATATTTTCACATTTCGATTTTAAAAAATGTCCGTCAGAAATTACAAGAACCATTTGCAAATTTTCCTTCGTTATTGGAAGAGTGCAATGTTTTAGATTATAAAAATACGGAAGCGTATGATGGTCGATAGTTACTGTTTATGTCAACTAGACTATATCATATCTTGCTAAAACAATTACTAAAAAGACTTTCTTCCGAGTCCGACACATATTGTTACGTAAATCAAATTCTTATCTGACGTATATTCGTTGTTTTCTCGCGCAAATCTGAAACCAAACAAAATCATTTACTCTGCATCAATTACAAGAGGGCCAAGATTGTCCTATTGCTCACCTGAATAGTATTGCCCAAAAAGACAAAAAGTACGTCAAAAGTCATAATTAAAGCCAACCGCTGACAATTTTTAAAATCTCTTCGCGAAACTGTACACACAGTCCAAACGTGGGTCTTAAATCAATGTTCTTTTGATCAGATGTAACTCCGTTTTTTTCTTGACTATAGTTGATCAAGACAAACTTTCGTTTAAGATGACTGATGCCTGTTTGTCAAATGTGGCTTCTAGAATTTTTGTAGGTTTTTTTAATGATTTGAGCTGAAGTCATCAATTTTTAACCCCACGAGACCCAGTTTCAAACTGTACCTTGCGTTCATTAATACATGTGAATATTAGAAACTTGATGTTCTATGATTTCACCTAGTGATGTTGATGTTGATCCCATGTGTCCTAATTTCAAACTTGACCTAGCATTTATCAAGACATTTCCAGGACGATTAGGTGCAAGATTAGTTTCTGGAGTGATCACATGGTTTTTGTTATTTTACCTGATTACCCAGATTTTTATCACACGTGACACAGTTTTTATCTATCATATATTTCATCAAGACAAACATTTTAACCAATTTTACGGATGATCGGATACAAAATATGGCGTCTACAATGTTTAAAATATGTTTTTATTATTTGACAAGGTGATCTAGGATTTGACCCCGCGTGACTTGGTTTCAATCTTTGTCGATTCTTTCATGTCGATTGTACTTTAAATGTAACTTCTAGAGTGTTCAGACGGTAAGTGAGGACAGACAGACATACTGTCTAGACAGGTAGGCAGTCAGGCAGGCTAGGTATAGGCATATTTCCTGATATTTATACGTTATTATACGCAAACTTGTAGAACATGTACGATCATTTGTGTAAAGGCTGCAAACGTATAAACTCCGATTTTCTACATGTTCTACAAGTTTGCCGAGTAAGCTCCCATAGTGTTACGCTCGCGTTGTATACATGTACCTTTATATGAACCAGTGAAACAATGTTTTATGTTTTAACCCAATAACGTTTTATTAGTAGGTAAACATGTTTTGAATATATAATATGCCAATAAAAGATCAATATAGAACTGCACCAAGGCCTGTGATGTTACCCAGATGGAACGTATGCAGTGAAAGCAGAGTGATTAATTCATGTAACATTGGTCTCTCGGGCAAGTTTGAAGACAATTAATTTGGATTTTCCCACGTAATGACAATATGGTTTGGCTCCTTTTAGAGGGTAAAGATAAGAAGAAGTTACACTTTTACCCCATCACACGATTGAGCTGCATATCTTACCGTTGTTTTTTGTTTTCTTTTTTATGTGACAGGTTATGTAAGCTATTGCGGAGTATGGCACTGTGTCTAGAAGATATTGACGACCTTAGTTTAGAGGACGCAGTTGACTGGTTAGAAGAGCGGTCAATCTGCTATGACCTGTTAGAGACACATGACGAAATTTTAGATCTCATTAGAGCCACGTTAAAAAATGAAAATCCGTCACGAAAACAGTTTGTAAATATTTTGTTATACATTTATCTAGATGTACATAAGAAATATATGAAAATTGGCATTGATTGCTTTATCCTGATAGAGATTACATAAAAATCGAAACCATATAATATACCGTAAACTACGTATATAACTAACTTCTTGTGACTATTAGAATATGTTCCTTGTATACGGAGTATGTTATATCAATATAGCATTTTCACATAAAATAAGGGAAAAATCGAGCATGGAAAATGTGTTCCTTATATCCAGAATTTCGCTTTATCCGGAGAAATAAACGTTTACTGTACATTTTAGGATAACGATTTCACAGTTTCAAGCTCAAAATGTTCACCAGAAACTCTAATAATCACTTTGACATTTAATCTTAAATCATCATTAAATCTGTTTCTTGTTACAGAGTGAAGATATTATCACTGATTGTTTTATCGAATACGAGAGCATGAGACGTGAGTTGTCAGATTTCTACGCTAAGGACCTTAAGAGTTTTGTCAAAGACCATCTAGATGATGAATTGAGAGCATTTATAAACAATATCTACACTGATATTGATTCCCGTATGGACAGAAACCACGATGACTTGATTCATTCGGAATGTGCCATAGTAGTAGCAGGTCTGAAATCTTAAGTATTTTTCAAAAATAATTTGTTCCTTTTAAAATCGTTTCGTTTCTCGGGGTTTAACTCCGTATTTCAGTTATTTTTGCAGGCGTGCAGTTTTCGTAATTATCGTTCCCAGGAAGGACCAGTACTACATGCAGAACCATATCCAGCGTAAGAAACATCCAACCTTCTTGCATGTAGAGACAGGGTCAATAGCAGGGCTCAGGCCTTTGACCATCTAAAAAGATTGCTCAAATCATGACCTCTGGTCAAAACGGACCCTGACCGGGGTAGAACGGTAGCTTAATTTTACATAAATTTCCACAGGAATTGTTAAAAAAATCTTCTCTGAAATCACAAAGCCTAGAGCTTAGATATTTGGTCTGGTTGACTAAGATTGTTCAAATCATGACCCCGAGTCAAAATTTGCCCAGCCCCGTGGATCACTTGATTTCACAAAGGATTTTGTAGGGAAAACTTCATCATTCTTCTTGTCTTAAACCACAAGGCCCAGAGCTCAGATATATTGCAAACTTACTATATCTGACGATGATATCTATTTTAAAATAACGTAGGTGAGACAAGTTCCGGGAAGAGCAGTTTTCTTAATCTATTAATTGGCTCGGATGTTCTACCACACTCTCTTCTTGCAAACACGTCGGCTATATGTCAGATTCATAACAGTGATCAGAAACAATTTCAAGTTGTCATGGAGAGTGGGCACTGCTGTTTATTTACTATCGACGGAGAAGGACCTGATGCAGAGAAAGATTTTGTCACGAAATTGAAGCCATACATTGGTCGCTCTGGTGTCGACGGTAAAGACAAAATAAAGCATGTTAACATCTACTGGCCAGTTCCTTTGCTAAAGGTATCACATTTATTTCTGAAGCGTGACAAAGTTTGTAATTTATTTCACTTAAAAATCTCTTTACAATGCAAATATTTTGCTCCACTGAAATGGTGCATCCGTTTTACTCTTAACATGCATTCAAATCCTTATATTTCAGTACGACCGCCTCCGTGATCGAGTGGTTAGAGACATTGACCCGAGATCACTGTTATCTCACATAGATTGAAGGCCATGGGTTTGCGCCCTGCTACCAACCAAATCTCTTTATGTGAAAAAGTTGGCAGTTTCTTACGGAGGATCTGTAGTACTGGTTCTACACAGGAACGATTGTCAGGTTAACTGTCCGCCTGTTAAATGACCAAGGTTGGAACGTGCGTTAAAACACAACAACAACAACATCAGTATAGTTTCTGTTTGAGCTGTACAATTTTGCAACTTGAACATATAAGATAATCCGCTGTTGGGTAAAATGAAGTAAACACTTACTATGTAAGAAGTTTATAGAGATATTTATCAATTATATAGTATTGGATGGATGCTTTGATATCTTTGTTATTTCTCCAAGGGCAAGGGTATAAAGTAATACGAATGCCCGAGGACAAATAACGGGACTAATACCGAATCACTTATTACTCGACAACCGGCGATTTCCGTCCGTCCGTCCGTTCTTCCATACCCGGTAGGCATTAGGCGTTAGGGTTTGAGTGAAACTTAGCATCGTCAAGTTGCTAGAGTTTATTCGGTCAGTTGGGTGTTAAAAATGATAAATAGTATTGTGAGGTTAAAAATGTATTGTGGGTTTGAGAAATTATAATGTGGGGTTGAGAAATATCAAAGAAATCTTACAAAGTCCGTCTCATAAGAACGTCCGCACTTTATGTCCAGGCTGTAGCTTCTTTATGTGTGGATCGATTTTCAAATTACTTCACACAGTTGTAGTCCATAATACAATGATGTGTCATGCGTCACACCTAGGGAGCTACATTGAAGGTCAATGTCACAAGTAAGGCAAACAATGTAGAGTTAATATATCAATACTTCGTGTCCGGACTGCATTGAATTTTGCCTTTTTAAATAACTTCACTTGTTGTCCATACCATGAGGGTGTGTCATGCATTACACCCAGATGGGCTACCTTTAACTTCAAGGTCAAGGTCAAACTAACAGCTCAACCTTGTAAAATAGGAACATGTTCTGCTTTCTGTGACTGGGCTATGACCTTTGCATATATTGACTGATTTTGAAATAACTAGTTTCATGAAATCCTTCAAGGGGTTTGGGGATATGGTCAAAATCAGTCTATGCATGTAGAAGTTACAGTCCTATTTCGCATCTACCAGTCATTCATAGGCAATCTGTTGCTGGGTAGGTATGATAAGAGACTTAGATCCTGATTTTTGTTACTTGTTATTTTTTGTTAATGTAGGGTTAACGCACGTTTTTTCGTGTTATAACATCTGCAGAATCCCAAGGGATGGTTGGTGCCCGAGCCCGTTAGGGCGAGGGCACCAACATATCCCGAGGGTTTCTGCATGTGTTAAAACACGAAAAAACGTCCGTTAGCGCTATTCTAGCATAAATAGCATAAAAAAAATCATAAAAATAAAAATGAAACGCTCTTACTGGTACGACGTTCAATAATGCGCGGGACAACGTCCGTGTTGTTTACGTCATATTTATGACGTCACCAGCGGTTTTTAAGCCCGGCAGTGTTGACGCTGTACATGATGTAAGACTTGAGAAACAGGTCCATTGTTTACAATGGCCCTGTGCTGCGCATAAATTAAAACGGGTTATAACGGCGCGTGAATCTCCCCGTTAACACACGTTTTTTCTCCTGTTAAAACACCGGCAAAATGGGCAAAAACAGCACATTTTATGCTAGAATATTTCTTCATATTTACTACATTGGGCTTAAACAACAGTTATGTAATAAGATACTATATATAAAAGTCAAATAGTAAAGGGAAAATATACTATATTATAATCTACTGCTAACGAAAGCATGTTTATCATATTCCTTGCAGAAACATATTACCCTCGTTGATACTCCGGGAGTAGGAGAGAGTCCTGAAATGACGGAGAAACTGGTCAAGTACCTACCAAATGCAGTCGCCTTTATTTATGTGATCAACAGTGCTAACGCAGGAGGCATCCAAGAGGATACAGTACATTCATTATATCTCTGTATAGCCCTACTTCAATTAAATTATAAATTTAAATTTGAAACCTTAGCAGACTGTTTATGACCGAAGTTCTTTAGATTCAGTTAGAGGGAATGGCATACACTGTACATGTATATTACTTCTTCAGATGGAAATGTGCTCAAAATACAACGTAAAGACAAACCAGAAAAGATTATTGGTTTTGACTTAGACGTACTAATGTATTCCGTGAACACCTGTCAATGAATATTATATATCAAGATCAAGAAAAATATTACTAAAATATTCAACAAAGTTGTTAAGGATGTTGATATATGTGATATTAATACAAAGAAAACAAAAGGAAAAATGTAGAATAAGTAGGGCTGTTATACACTTGTGACTCATCTTTAGCTTTCATGGTTTTTACATTTTTACAGTGCACGATTACTTTAGTTTTTGTTCTGTTAATCTTTCTTTTAAGACATTCCGAAAAAGTCGTACGTTTCTTAACATATAGCGTCCTTAAAAAGTGTTTTTCACAACTCTGTACTTATTACATATTTATATAAAATAGAATTCGTTCTCAATCCCAGTATTACATAGAAGGCACACTTCCTTTTATTAACTGTATTCAATTTGTTGCTAACAGATTTTGCGCATCATATCAGAACAACGGAAGCTGGCCACAGATCAGGAGCTTTCAAGCTTTGACGAAGCAAGCATGATATTTGTATGCAATAAATGGGATATAGTAGAGAAACGTGCCATGGCAGAAGAAACATGGCAAGACACTGTGCAAAGACTACAAAGGACAATTCCAGGCCTAAAGGAAGATCATATTTTCAAACTAAGTGTTACAGAGGTAAATAAATAGGTTTGTTTCTTAAAGTTTGTATTTCTTTATAACTTTATCTAACAGACAATTTGATATTACTCTTCTTCAAGCACCTAGTAAGAACATAGCAAGAAAAGTTCCAAATATAAATACTGCCGGTGTATTACATACTGATGATGAATAGTCTGTTTCAAATATTAAAACAGGCAACAAAATACAGAAGATCTGGCATAGGGAACACTGAGATGTATCAACGTCTACTCCAAGGACTTGAACAATTTATTCCTGGCAGTTTAACTGCTAGTATTAAAAGACATTACAGGTGGGTATATTTTCTTACCTATGTATTTTGATAAGATAAATTACATGAAAGTTTCCCTAAACACGACCAGATATTGCATAAACCAACAGCCAGACTAACACTCAGAAGACTGAAGCCTCCAACTATGAGAAGGTGTTCACTGCAGCGTAAATAAACGTAAATAAGTGTTGAAAATATGATAAGTGTCTAGATGCATTGTTAAATGCATCAATTATATCACTTTGCGTTCACAACCAGATGAATGAATTGTTTTCAGGTTTCATGACATTTGAATTGTCTAAAATGGCAGAGTTAACCTTGTAAAAGAATTGTCCATTATTTACATGGTATGTGCAAAGCTTTAACTTTCTGTATATCAATTAGTCAATTAGTTTCTGCTCTGTCTTATGACTTGAAATGTAATATTTTAGTAAGATCTCTATATTTTGCAATTACATGTAAAATTAATTTTGTTCACTAGTATTGTTTGCATATATGCTCTTCGATTGGAGGAAATAAAGAATATCTATCTATCTATAGAAACATCCCCAATTTTCTATTGACTAAACTGTAATGGCATTTATTTTGTACTGTTGTTATTGCGAAGTTGTTCAATATTGGCGTACATTTACGATCAATAATTTTGTACATACAAGCGTCACTGCACATGACCGTTAAACTACACGCACATATAGTATAATATCATAATAAAACGGTAACTTATGCAAATTTACATAATACTAGTTTTTTAATTGAGGTTTCTTTAACTGGAAATGAATTTTCGATATAATTATTAAATGTGTATTAAAGGTTACTTGTCATGTGCAGTCACGATTGTAACATCAAAAATATCTCACATGACAGAATTACACCGGTATTTAACAGCCACCTTATTAAAGGAAACGAATTACTTACCTGACTGGCTTATATTTTTGTAGATGGCTCGCTTCACTCCTGTCAAAGATTATGACATCGGTTGCATCAAGAATAAGTAATGCTAGAAAATCTGCAGAAGAAAAAGAAGCGTTTGCTGATTCGGTCAGGTTGAGACTTAAAAAACTTGAGACGTCATCGAAACAGGTACTAGTGTTTGTTACATTGTTAAAACATATTCTTTATTTTGTCTACCATAGCCTTCGCAAAAAGGTAATGTTAACGAGCTCTTGACCGACAGTGAAGCAAATCCCTCTCTGGCTATTCTAATTGTAACGTTATATTATCGAATTTCAGGTATCTTTGGACATTTGCTGAAAATCTATTTGCTAAACATACAAAACATGTTTTTTTAAAGGGGAAACATACACATTGTTTTTTGTATCAAGTTGTCGGTGACACGATTACCTAAAGCAGAGACCCGGCTGTAAAAGGCGCAAAATTGTCGTGTTTAATAGGGTTGCCTCTAGCTTTCAGGTTTATTCAAAATTATTGACAGGAAAGAAATTTTGTTTTACATGGTACTTGATGACCCTTTTCTTTTGCAGTCGTGAAAGTTATCGATTGCTTTGTCTCATTTATTTATCTAAGTCAAAATACCCTTTGTAATAATTGTATTGGTTTACAGACTTTTGAAACAAAACGAAAAATATAAAACCATTGAAGATTTTAACGAATACGTTTAAGCTCTAATTGCTCTTTAGAGACGACATGAAAACACGGTAAGCCACACTGACAGTATGTAACACCCTGCTTAGTTTTCATCATTTCATCAAATTAGGTGCGTAGTCGACTTACAGAGGCTGCGAACAAGGAGTGTCATACAATAGTGCAAGAACTTCACAAACATCTTTCAAAGGCAGATATTATTTCTTACCTTCAAACATGGACAGAGGCAGAGGCGCCAGACATTATAGAAGATGATATTGAGGTTACAACATACGTAGCACAGCGAATGATAAATAAAAGGCTACTGGATGTTGTCCAAACATGGGAGACAGAAACTCGTATCGTAGAAAAAGCGGCACAGAACATAAGTCGTCTTTTCAACAAAGAATGCCTTTTCCTTTCACAAGAGTGCAAAGTTGTTGATGAGGTATTAACAGGAAAGTCTCTGTCAGTTGAATTAGGTCTCATTTCAGGTAATAAGAATACAATATAATAATAACTCGGCTATGTGCTGTGTTTATAAAAGTGACATAAAATGTACTTATTATGAATACTTTATACTTATATTCCATTCTTAAACGTCTGTAACGAAAGACAAAATATAACTTAAAATTAAAGAGCTTGTTAACATAAACACATAGTCGAAAGAATTTTTGAAATCGGATAAAAAAAAGAGCTATGAGAAATAAAAGATTTAGTAAATATGCAAATGAGACATACTATTAGACACGCCCCTTTCTCAAACTTTAATTTCGAACCCCATTTACTCTTTTTCATGATTGTTTTTATACCTGAAGTTGGTTACATTAATTAAGTGTCATTTAGGTTACCATATTTTAATATACATTTGATGCTGCTAATTTAACTTTGCAGTTATACTTGCATGAATATTTAATTTCTGCACTATGACATCACAAATTCAAAATGGCCGCTTCCATAAACCTTAATTTTTTAGATTGTCATCCTGCAATATCTTCACATTTAATTCTCCGATTATTCACATTCTTTCACTTGTGTGTTCCTCTTACCAAATTTTGACTTGCCTTTCCCTTAAAAGATTGCACAATAATACATGTATTATATTAGGGCAGTACAAACAAAACAAATACAAGTACAAGAGTAAAACTTAAAATCCATGAAAAATCTATATGTAATTAGGATTTTAGGAGTTGCTTTTTGCACACAAAGTCATGTGCAAGTAATGAATGTCATTCTGTGATATACAGATTGGCAACCAAAATCAGAACCACAGCCAACGACGGAAGACGTCAGTTTCGATGCAATCGATATCGCAATTATTGCTGCAGCATCTCCAATTTGGGTACCTCTTGGTGTCGTAGCTCTAGCAATCGCTGTCCCTGCTGCAATAGGATATGGGATCACACATAGTGTAAAACATGTGCTTGAAAAAAGGAAATACAGAAAGGACAAGGCTAAATATATGCGAAAGTGGGCACGTGATAGTTTGCCGAAATTCGAAACTATATCTTTGCTGATTGAAAATATGTATCTGCAGCACATGTTCCATCGCATAAATTCCTTATGCTCTGAATTCATACCAAAACAAATTGAAGCAGACAAAACCCAACTGCGCAGTATTGCAAATGACAATAGAAGTGCAGCTCAAATCTTTGATCATTTTGGAAAAATGAATGACAAGCTGAAGGGACTGTATGGAACGCTCTACTTATTCGATTTGAAATATTTAGCCAAAGATTTTATTGGAATATCGAAGATTCTTAGATACAAACAGATAGGAAGTGGCAGTTTTTCTGATGTATATCGCGCAACGTGGAGACAGACGAATGGTGATGAGAAAGAAGTTGCATTGAAGATTTTAAAAGGCCATGATTTGTACTTGCAGCTGTCCGAAGTCGACTGTTCAAGGTATATGATATTTATCGAAATGATAAGGTGCTGACAGTACACATATCTATA
This sequence comes from Saxidomus purpurata, assembly GCA_022818135.1. Lineage (NCBI taxonomy): Eukaryota > Metazoa > Mollusca > Bivalvia > Venerida > Veneridae > Saxidomus > Saxidomus purpurata. The sequence continues at coordinate 16,201,917 of JAFMSR010000006.1, read as the reverse complement.
TCGGAACTTATCTAGGACTTATCTTAAATTGCAACACTTTTCTCTAAGAAAGTTTTATGTTGATACAAAGCAACTTGATAAAGTCTCTTCTTAATATTCTCGAGTCTTATTTAATGATATTTATCACTTGAAAACTAATTACATGTATTAAAAGCGATTGTTTCCATGGCGATATGTGACACATATATAATCATGATGTCGGACAACTTTGGCTGTTAAAAGTTACATTTTGAGTAACTTGAAGCTCTAGCAAATTGTATTTGTTTGATTATGAATTCTGATATTTTCAGTTTCCGTTCAAATTGAATGATCAAATAATACAAAAATGAAAGTCCCTATGTGCAACGATAAAATCAACTGTACATCTATACAATGTAGTTTAAATGACGTTATAAACTCGCGAGAATGTACTATCTTTCAGTTTTTCTGTTTATTGTCGATTTGTATTAACAATAGATACGTTCACACAATATATATGATACATGAGCTTACAAACAAAAATTGTTTCAATGACACAGGCGGCTCAGGCATGAGAATATAGTAGAGTTTTATGGTGTCGTTTTGGCTGACCGTGAGCGGTATCATGATGATAAGCAGAAACAAGACACTGGTTTACCGTTATACGATGATCGTTTGATGCTTGTACTAGATCTGTGCGAACAAAGTTTGGAATCATTGGTATTTGAGACTACAGAATTTCAATGTGGGTGAGTTTTTTTAACATACATGTATATATATATATATATAAAAACAGACTAAAGGATAGTACTGGAAAACAAAATGGACAGATTAATGCATGTTTGTAACTTTTGTTTGATATAAACCAAGAAAAGACGACGATAGTAAATCAACATTGTTATGCAGCATACCTTTAACAAGTTTACACATGTTTTGAAATTTATATCAATCGCATGGTATTGCCTTCTTTTATAAAAACATTCAAGTAAGTTATTAAATTCATCACAAAATGTATCTCGCTAAGTGGAAAACGGGACAGCTTCCATTTAATAAATTTTGTAAGTTTATTAAATATACCATATTAAACAAACTGTTACTAAAATCGGTGGCAAAAGTGTTATACACTTGCATAGGAGCTCGCAGTGGGGAATGTGTTTCTATCCGAATTACTTGTCTTTTTACTATGACATAAGAAGCAAACCTGAAACAAAATGGCCCGGGTTTTTTTAATCTTACATTTTACATTTTACAACCGAAGTAACCGACTGCGAGCTTCTGCATGTGTTGTCTTCATGTGTTGTTTTTCACATTTTCTTTATCGTTTTTTGTTGCTAAGATTGTCTTTCGTTCTTTGCATATTTGTGGATTTTGTTATTTTTCGTACTCTTTTCAATGAAGGTCATTTCCGTGTAACCTTCGTACAAGAAAGACCCATCAATATTTCTTCGAGATGGCAATCTCAATCTGTGAAGGTTTGGAGTACATGCACGACATGAAATGTCTACACAGGGATCTGAAACTTTCAAATGTATTGGTGTGTATATTATGTGTTATAATTTCCGAACTAACTGAATATTTGTGAACATCATTAAAATGAAATACTGGCTTATATGATACTGCAACCTTACCATCTTCTTTGTAAGCCAGGATAAATGTTTTTTCTCTGATAAAACCAATCAGTTTAGCGTTAACGTCTATAGTTAAATATTTTACCAGACTCGAAAGTAATCTAAAATGACAGCTTTCTCATGTTAAACTTTGAATCTAATAATTATATTTGGAAATTTACAAGCTGTGTGATCAATTCGAGAATATATATATGATTTACAAACCAACTACTCGGCATATGCAGTGCAAAAGAAGTTCACTGTTACTGTACTCATAAATAAAAGTATTACTTACCTAACAGGTCAAAAATGGCATTGGGAAGCTGTGTGATTTAGGATTTGCAAGAGCAGAAGTACATATAACTGGGACAGTTGTTGGGACATTGACACATATGGCACCAGAACTGCTCAATGCAACAATCTACAGCTTTAGTTCAGATGTCTACAGCTTAGGAATTCTTTTATGGGAACTTTGGTATGGTAAAAGTTCATATTCAGATGCGAAGTTCGGTCAGTTGGGCGTTGGACAATTTATTAGTGCAGTCACAGAAGGAGTCAGGCCAGACTGTGAGCTGGAAAATACAATGGTGCCCAACCTGAAGATATTAGTTGAGAAATGCTGGGGGAATCATGCAAATACTCGTCCGAATGTGGAGGAAGTCAAAACAAAGCTCAAGAAAATTGATATTGAAAATCGTAGGGATATTTCAAGGTGAGCTGTGACAATAAATGTAACAAATGATGAAGAAGTGGGTATATTAGATGAACCATGTACAACAAACATTTATTAAACATTGTTCACAATTCAGAAACCTGCTCCATCTGAACTTATCAAAAGCAATTGAAATCTTTACATATTGTTTTCACAGAAACAAACTTTGGCCTTTCGTTGACGATCAAAACATTCAAGACTGTACTTAACTTACTTTTAATAGCTAATATGTCGCAGTCAATGTAGAAAAAGTATCATTTTATTACATGTGCCACTGGAAGTGTTGTGTTTCAGGTGTGTTGTGTAAGCCTTAACGTTAAACTAATATTGCATATTGCAGTCATATTGCAGTTTGTATTGTTGTTTTTGTGTAAAAGGATGTCTGTGCAACAAATAATACATATTATAGCTTGGCAACAAATAATGTATTTACATTTTTGTTTAACACAAAGGCAACAATAAAAAAACAGCAAAACTAATACGAGGGCTTGGTTAGAATCAAGGTATTGAATTTTGATTTGACAAGTGTTTTTTACTTTTACATGTATTAATTTTGTTTAAAACGACTTCATCGGTACCCTTCATTTTGCCGTCTTAGAAATTGAAGATTTCTGTACAACCTTTTTATATTAACATCAAAATGTAGTAAAGTTTTGTTTTGACAATAGTTATGGTTATGGTAGCCTGAAAAAGTTATAATAAAGATTGCTACTTACGTTCACTTGATACTCATGAGCATTATTTTACGTAGGACATGATTTTTGTTTCTTTTGTTCATTATTTTTGTTGACTGTGTTTTTTAGTCAGTTTCGTATGAGGTTTCAAGTGATTTTATTATTTTATTGTTGTTTGTCTTGAATAGTAATATTTCTTGATTCTTTTTCTCATTTTTTTTTGTATTTATATAACAGAGACAGCTTATTAAAAATTCATACTCATTCTCTATGTATAAGGAATGGCACCTTGGTAATAGTAAAAATAAAGAAATAAAGACCTGAAAGATAATGCAAATTTTGCCTGATTTACTCTTAAATGTATCATTCTTATAAAACTGCTAGTTTGAAGTTGGATTGCAGCACCTTTTTTTGGCTATAGTTAAATGTAAATTTGCAACACATTTGAACGAAATATTGAAAGTATAATTGTATTAGGCAAGTAAGAAGTTATTTTGTAATATGTTATATCATGTTGTTCGTAAAATGTACCAGGGCTATACCTGCTATAAACCAGTAAGTTAACATACATCAATGTTACTCTAGATTGCGAAGCAACTTACAACTTACATAAATCGCTAGCGAGACTCTGAAGATCTATTGTTAAATCTGGTAAAAGTCAATTCATGGTATCGATAACCTTGTTGCAATTGTTGCCACGTTAAGATTTTTGTTTTAACTGAAATCTCCTGCATTGGAACATGTTCTAGCAAAAGCGGTAAGTTGTAAATTTCTTTCTTGAAAGATGTCTTAATAGATTTTTCTCTTTGAGTAAGTATAAACTGAAACTACTAAATAAATGTGTTGGCATTTGTTTTAAGAACTAACTCATCTGAGTATATGGTTTTACTAAACAAGTAAAAGATGTTGTTAGTTATGTTGAAAATATCATTCATGTATGTGGATGAATTATATATTTCATCAATTATATCACTTTGTTTATTATTGGATAAACTTAATATTTAGTATATTTCATAACAGTATTAAATTGTTTCAAATAAAACTAAATCAGCAATTAAAGGTGCACAGTTAGTTCTCATAGGTATTCCAATATGCCATTACACCTTATTACCGTATTGTACATATATGTTATAGAATAGAGTAGACCACCGAAGACTATAGTTTGTAACTATTGTGTTTATCATCAGTGAAAAGCTTTAGGTTCCTTTACATGACAGAAATATAATGTTTTCTCTAGCTAATATCTTTTGAATACGATTTATCAATTCCCTTAGCTATGTGACCTATTTTTATGAGTTATGTATCTGTATTGTAATTCTGCAAACTGTGAGTAGCGTCACGTTTCAATAGTTGTGCGAGATGTGGAGATGGCTATCAAACAATCTTACTGTCGATTTTAGATGTACAACTGATTGTAAGAAGTTCTGTTTCATTTTATCCAAAAGTTTTAATTGATTAAATATATCTTTACGTTTATTATGTACATTGTATATCAGTTTCAGAATTTAAGGTTAACTGATACTCGTAAGTATCCATATCAGCCAATTCATTTTGTAAAATATTTACATGGTGTAATCTTCATACTACCGACCTCATGGCAGTTGTCGCTTTCGTCTGGTGGAGCTAGTACGTATGTGTTGTTAGAGTCTAATGTACCTATTTTGTACGTGGCAGTGATGATGCATTTGATTTGCAAACTTTAATGCATGTGTTTATGATATTAAACATTGCACTATAATAATAATAATATCTTTATTTAAAGAAGGTAAACACATTATGACAAATACATGTATACAAAATATTTACATATTTTCAATGTGGCCTTCTGAGGAAGATAGCATAGATAATACACAAAATGAAATGAAATGAAAATTAAACATAATGAAAATGTACAAATTTTCTTTTACACATCACCAAAGAAAGACAAACACTCATTATATTAAATACAAGCACGCATACAAAAATGTATAAACAATATCATGTCAGTATTAACAGTATTCGGATTGTAGTAAAAACAATTTGTAATGATATTTGAAAGATTGGATATTTGAAATATTTCTTATCTTTAAAGGAATTATGTTCCATACAATTCTGCTGTTATAAATAAAAAAATAGGACAGCCATCTAAGAGTTTTCCATCCTGTGCCATTAAGAAAAAGGACAAAAACGTAATGACAAAATAGACATACACGGTCAATAAAATCGCCACAGAAAACAAGGTATAAGTACAGTTACTCTAAAATCTAGGTCAAAAGGGCGGCGTCAGTTAAGACCCTAGGGTCACATGCAAAATATCTAAGCTCTAGACCTTTCGATTCTGAAAATATTTTCAAATATTTTCCTATGTATTTCTGTAAAATAATTAGAGGGTTGTTTTTTTACACAAAACATATGTCTCTCCCCCGTACATGCACATTACAACTCTCTGTTATGGGAAACCAAGGTCAGAACTGGTTTGGGAAGTAGGTGTTTAAGATATATGTAATATCTACGCGTATAGTAACAGTGACCTTGACCCCCCGAAAAAAAATTCACACAATTTTTAATAAAATCTATTTTTAGTAACAATGACCTTGACCGTGAACCCCCCCCCCGCAGAAATTTCTGGTGGTTGTAACATGCGCTCTGCACATCGTGTCAATATGGTGAACATTTGTGTTGAGTAATTTTAGAATCCTTCAAGGGGTTCAAGAGATATGGAGCGGACACTTAATATAGTCATATCGACTCGGGGGTCATGATTTAAAAAATCTTGAAAGAGGTCCACTTGGCAATGTTACCTGTAAATAGCTAAGTTCTATGCCGTGTGGTTTCAGAGAAAAAGATTTTAAAGTTTTACCTAGGTAAGAATATGTTAAGTCAAGAACCTCCCAGGGCAGGGCAAATTTTGACTCGTGGGTCATAATTTGTACGATTTTGGTAAAGGTCCACTAGCAATACTACATGCTAAATATCTAAGCTCTAGGCCTTGTGGTTTCAGAGAAGAAGCTTTTTAAAGTCTTTCCTCTAATAAGCATTTATAAAATTAACCAACAGGAGGGGTTAACTTAGTACCCAGGGTCATGATTTAACAATCCTAGGGTCATCTTGGTAGAAATCCAGTTAGCAATGCTACATACAAAATATCTAAGCTCTATAGGTCTTTTTTTTTCCAAAGTTTTTCTGTATAAGCCTATGTAAAGTCAATAGATGAAAGGTTGACTACTCAACACTTGACAAATGTCAGGAATTCGTGGCATCCTTTCTTTAGTCAAGTTGGTTTTATATGTTATAAGATCAATTTAAGTATGAACATGATTTCGATGGGTCATGATTTAAACAATCTTGGTAGAGTCCATTAGGCAATGCTACAAACGCAATATCATAACAGTCGGTTGATCTGCGGGTTCGTATCTTTTGAGCTGGCTGTATAGTTCCGGATCAAACGAGATCAAACAACTGAAAGAAAAAGTAAATGCAAAATGTAAATCATCTATCTGGTTTATTTAAATTCGAAAACAAAAATGCATTCATTTATCTTCAAATGTGAAATAAAAAAGCAAAGTGACGACAATAAAAACAAACTTATTTTACTGCAGCAATGTTGATCTAGTTTTCAACCTTTAGCGTAGGAATATTATACGAATATGCATGTGTGTACAACCTACACGATGGGCAGCTAAGATACGACTTATTTCATATGATACGGAACGTTTGATATGGGATGTTGTATTTTACTGCACAAATACTAAAGAAAATTCAGATAAACATTAGTAGGTGTACAATAAATGCGAAATATCTAATCTCTAGGCCTTGTGTTTTCAAATTCTTAAAATGTTACAGTATACAGAAACTTTTGCTAAAACAAGAGGGACAAGATGGCCTTATATTCATCACCTGAGACCTACTAATGACAATATGTCACCAAACCTCAACCCTAAACCATATATCATAAACTCAAACATTCTGTTTGACCTTGGCAAGACAGACCTGCATACCAATTTACATGATTATAAATTGGGTTATAAATGTCACCTATATGGCATACACAAAAACATGAGGTTTCTTGATGTCTGCAAAAAACACCAAAACTTCTAGAAATTTAATTGAATTCATATGTAGAATATCATAAATAAATTATGAGTGAACAGAATAACCCTCTTGGCTGGGTCAATTTTGACCAAGGGTCATGATTTGAACACTCTTGGTAGAGGTCCAATGCCACGTGATAAATATCTAAGCTCTAGTCCTTGTGGTTTAAGAGAAGAATATTTTAAAGTTTTTCCTAGATAAGCCTATGTAAAAACAAGTGACCGCCCACGGGCACAATTTTGACCTGGTGGTCATAATTTGAACAATCTTAGTAGAGGTTCACTAGGCAAGCCGCATGCCAAATATCTAAGCTCTGGGCCCTCCTGTTCTTGAGAAGAAGTGTTTCCTTTCCATTTTAATGTCAATTAGAGTTCTGCATGAAATTGAATTATTTGAACAACTATGACAGGGCTTCATGCAAGGATCATCTCTGCCAAGTTCCATCAACACAGGGGTAGTGGTTTCAGAGGAAATGTCGTTCGAAGGAAAATGTGAATGTACGACATTCAATGGAGGCCGGGCAGTGAGCTATCACAATAACGCACTCTGGTACTTTGTGCCAGGTGAACTAACAAGAGAGCCAAGATGACCGTATTTTGCCCAGAGAAGATTTTTTAAGAAAATCATAGACACCTTGGGCATGGCCAATTTTGACTAGGGGTCATGATTTGAACAATCTTGGTAGAGGTTTACTAGGCAATGCCAATGTCTTAATATCTAGAATATCTATCTTTTTTTAAATCCTTTGATACATGTATAAGCCTTTGTGAAACCAAGGGGCCAAGATGACCCTATATTGCTCACCTGACTACCATTGGTTATAATACAAGGTCCTCAATAGCAGAAAGGGTCAATTTTGACCCGGGAGTTCTGATTTAATCAATATTCATAGAGGTCCACTACAAAATGCTTTATTCAAAATATCTGAGCTCTGGGCCTAAATGTTTTAGACAAAATTTTGAAGTTTTCCCTATAATCAAACGATCCCCGGGCAGAGTCAATTTTTACCAAGGAGTCATGATTTTAACAATCTTGGTAGAGGTTAACTATAGGCAATGATACATACCCATTTTCTAAGTTCTAGGTCTTGTGGTTTCAGAGCTAATTTTTTAAAAAGTTTTTCCTATTTAAGCCTATGTAAAATCAAATCAAGTGACACCCACTTGCATGGTCTATTTTGATCCTGAGGTCATGACAAATATTGGTAATGATCCAATAGGCAATGTTGTTTGTCAAATATCTAAGCTATAGATCTTGTCGTTTGAGAGAAGTGTTTTCATTTTTTTTATAAATAAGCCTATGTACAACAAGTGACCCCTGGGGAGAATCGTGATTTGAATAATCTTGGTAAAGGCCCAGTAGGCAATGCCACATGCATAATATCTAAGCTATAGGCCTTGTAGTATCAGGGAGGAAGATTTTAAAACGTTTTCCTATATAAGCTATGTAAAAACAAGTGAATTTTGGGTCAATTTTGACACGGGGGGCGGTAGTCATAACTTGAACAATCTTGGAAGAGGTCCGCTAGGCAATGCCACATATCTAGGCCTTCCTGTTGGAAAGGAATTATTTGAACAACTAAAAATCCTGTTAAGTTTAATTCTTATGCAGTCAGAAGGCGCCATGTATCACAGGGTGAGGAAAAAATGTATACTCTGACCGGCACGCCAACTTAAGGCCCTTTGCGATTGAGAGGATAGAGGATTGTAAGAACGAACGGTCTCCCGACTGAGCGAACCAGTCGGTTACACATGTTCTCCCCAATAGTGATTAAGTCTGTACTGTGACATGTGCGTCAGAAAAACAAATGTAATCCTTGTTTTTCTTATCAAATATGTTACTCGAAATATTGACCGTTGTTCACTGGTCGAGAAAATATTATTTCTCTTCTCTTATAATTAACATTAATCTTGAGGTAACAACATATTCTGTTGATGAACTATTTGCGTACTAAAATTATAAAACCATTCAAGAAAGACCGAAAACGCAAGAGTGTTGTATTGATCTTTTTCGTTCGGTATCATCCAATTAAAAGGTGCCTTACAGAGTAAGTTTCTCAATTCAAATAATGTTATACATGTACATTCTACTCGTCATTTCATTAGCGGTTGAAAAGTCACCAACTTTGGTCAAAAGCGAGCTTAATATAGCTGCACCGAAAAACATGTGTACGTACTTGAAAATCTGCATTGTTCACTTATTATTTAAACTCTGCATGAATTGTTTAACAGATTGAAAGACAGTGACTTTTTACTTAAAAATGCAACATCTTTTTGGCGTAGAAAGTGAATTATTTAAGCAAGCATCATTGCAGAAATGCACAAAACAACTTTTTATAGTTGTGTTTTAAAATGTTAACTTTGAGTAAAATCAATTTATTAGTTGTTTCACTGGTTTACCCTCCGTCCGGCTGTCCGTCAATCCAGAAAACTGAATCCTGTAATATCTAAGAGTATGCAATCCAATGTTATAAAACAAGGTTTTGTTTCGAGGGCGGTGAGGAGATAATGCAAGTAAATTTTATTTATTGTTGGAAAAAATGTGGTTACTATGGCAACAAAAATAGTTAAAATACCACACTTCAACATGATGTTTCTTAGAACTTTGCAATTTCTTAAATTCTTAAAGTTATTTTGAGTTATGTGCATTTATGTACTTCGATTGTTTGCACGAAAACTAAATGCTGGCTATGAACTTTAAAATCATATTGTTAATGACAACTGGGTTGTGATGCATCCAAAATCTTTATTTGAAGGTCACATTTGACAGTTTTGTCCTTTTTTGTACTATTTTGACATGAAAACGTATTGTTGGCTATTATTTTGCAAATCCTTAATATTTCTGTTACCTGTAATAGCTCACAAAGTATGCATACTATGTTTATAACCTTTTTGTATAATTTGAGGACAATAATAGAGATTGCATAATCAGAAGGGGACTATTTATTGACAGCAATACTCCGTCTGATATAAAAAAAACAAGCTGACCTAAGTCGCTCACATGAGTACCTTTGTACGCTTGGTTAACATCATTAAATGTAGCTTCAAAAACAAGAGTGTAAGTTACCAGTATTCATGTCAAACAAGGTCAAGATTGAAATTTATATTCAAAAGGGTGCATGTATCACAATTTCATCGGTTGTAGCTTGAAAAAGTGAAAAGAAGGTCACGGTCAAGGTCAATGCCAAGTGAAAATCTACATGTAAAACTATACATAATGTTACAAGTTTTTTCCTGTAACATAAAAATAAGTAAGTAAGTCAACTGACCCCCTGATTTGGACCAACTTTGATCCCATTGGTATGATTTGAATAATGCATATCAAATATTAAAACTAATGCAAAGCTCGAGCATTTTCTTTCAAAACCTATCTCTACATTGAAAATAAAACCTCAGTGCTTTATGAAGCATACACCAATAAGGACCAACCTGTTCATTGATTTTTCTTTTGTAAACAAATTATATATTGCATCTATAAACTAAGATATAATAAGTAAAATTCTGATTTCTGATTGAAAAAGTTGATGGATGAAATGTTCTTGTACGTACCTTACAAAACAAAACGTGAGTATGTCTTAGAGATTTACTTAGTGCATCATTCAAAGAAGAACATTGACTGTAACTGATGTATAGTTCACATACATGTAGTTCACATAGTCTTAGAGGCCAAATAAGGTTTATGCCATATAAACGTATATGTTTCTGAGGCCCTTTTAGTTTCTTTTCCCCAATATGAATTTTTTTTCTTTATCCTTGTTTCCGGTTCCCTTGAATATATTTCATTCACTTTTATTAAAAATACACATTCAACATTTTAAAAACACTGTCTGTATTTACAATACATTTTCTTCCTAAATCACTGTTCGTTGATTACTGTCACATTTCCCGCAGTTCACACTTTTTGAATCATTTTTCACTTTTCAATCAATATATAGTATATAGTTTGTTCAGCTCGATTTGAAACAAGCTCTCATTACACCAACCATGATGGAATAAATCGCTCATAAAAACAGAATTTAATAAATTAGTGGTATCCATTTACAAATGTATGACATCGGTTGTCTTGCCCAAAGGACGTATCACAAATGGCTTGACCGGGAATCTAACCCGGGTCATAACTACTACACATCTTAGTACCGTAACTTCTATTAGTGTACAGAACATGTGACTGGCAGATAATGTGGCATACATGCCAAAATAATATTTTAAACAAATAAGAAAAGTTATTAACAACGTGCTGGACTTAAGCTTATCAGGGTACACCGGTAGAATTTTAATGCTGTGAAAAACATTCACAGTAAATAACGCATCATTTCCTGGTGCCGATATACAAACATTCTCGTTATTTATACACATGAGCAATATTATAACATTACTTTAGGTCACAGGAAAAACATGTATTAATATGACCAGAAGACGGCTGTGTTGTGCATCAAATGAGTGTTTTCCCACATCTACTAGTAATTGCCATTCTACGAACCTTGTACACGTGTTGTCTTTGAAATATGCAAATGGTGACGGTATTTACTTGCATCAATAATAACTTTGATGGTATGGTTGCCATAGCGACCATAAGGGAAAATATTCAGTTATGTCATGTATCTTTTTTGGATACACTTAGGATCTTTCATAAAGTGTATTTTGCGTAATAATAATGATTCTACGATTGTTTTCATGTTGCATATATCTTTATTTATGTACAGATAAACTTTACACAAAAACTCCAAACAATGTGCGTAAGAGGCAATACATGGAACAAGGTATTAAATTTTGATTAGAAAGGATTGTTATTCCTTTGACAATTATGTTTTAAATTTACTGATTCTTGTCAGGTTTATACTTTTCATTCGGCTGTCTAGAAAATAAAAAAATAACGTTTTCAAGTGTTGAACCATTTTCAAGTAAAACCGAAATGATGAAGTGTTCTTAAGACAAGCGTTATGCTTTTGTTAGCCAACACTGGTTACAATGAAGATTGCTACAGAAATTCAATGGATACAAAATTTATTCCTGAACATTATTTCCGCGGGAATTAAATCTAAGGAAACTAAATAGTCATAATTTTGAAACTTCAAAGAGAAGAATCATTTCGCCGATAATCTATATTGACAGAAAAAGCAAACATGATAATTGAATCGATTTCCAAAACCAAATTAATGGTTAATATTGCCGAGGGCTATTTGTTCTATTTTATTTACTTTAAAGTTGCTAGTATTAGTTTGATATATCCGAGTTCGAACCGCATTGTTATGAAGACTGTTTACGTCAATCAAATTTCGTCTATCAAATTTGGCGCAAAAGATCGATCGAAGGTCAAGGTGATAGTGCAATTGAAATTTGATAATGGTTTATACATTTGTATTTACTCCTAAAAACTCCATTGGTATGTTGGTGTAAGCGTGGTGGTAGATGACCAGTACATATTAATGTCCCAACTACTCGGAGAATGAAACATTAAAGCATTTAATTCAACTATTAGAAACAAGAGACAGGCATTTACTTATAACAATATGGAACACCATAGCTACATTTACATTATAACACGTACAGAAACATCAATAAATCCAGAATTATAACGAGTTTCAATTGTACCTACTCCATTATCTCTGAAACACCATAAGAGAAAATCGCAGAGGTTGTCAGGTTTGATTGGCATAAAAAGAACCCAGTCAACAACCGCCCACATTGAAACGCAATACATGTACATGTATGTAGGCGAAAGTAAAGCAAAAACATAAACTTACTATTCATGTATATTGTACTGACAAACCATGTAATATAGTTAGCAAGATTAACTCTTCGAATCAAAACACTACCGTAACTTACACAATTGTAGACTAGATAGAATTATAACTTTTCTATGACTTCAAATTCTTCAAATCAACAGTTTGAACCGACCACCTTGTAATGTTCTCTAAAACGTCTCGACGCTCTGGCTTTGAAACCTAATGCTATGTACATGTATGCTGATTAAATTCAGTTATAACGATGTTTGAAAACAAGAAGGACACCATTGGTTTGGTCGCAGTCCTTGTAAATTCCTTCCTACATGAGCTAAATTCACACCAAAAAGGGTCTTAGCATTTTACGATATATTTTGAGTCATTTCCGTACGTTATCTATACAAGTTTTCAAATATCTACACAAACAAGCTGGTTTTGTTAATATGTCATTTATAACATAACGTCATTTACTCCAGACTTAGTGTGAAAGCTGAACTTCAAATGATTCAGTCGGCAAGAAAGAATTGAAAGCGTTCTTGCTGTACAGTCATACATTTTCTCTAAGCCATATAAGTTCTAATTTTTTGTCTGATAATCAGGTCACAGACTGGACAGTGCGTAATCAGCTGAGCGCATTCCATACACATTCTGTGATGAGTGCAGGGTAAGAACAAAGCGTTCACACCATTGACGCCGCAGGTCATACATATGATCATGCTCTTCAGACGCATGTTTTCTTCAACTGGTGTCTCTGTAAATACAAAAGAAAGCTGCCTTGCGAAAAAGATTTTCATACAGATATAATAACTTTAAAACGCATGTCCACTACATTTCCTTTTGAATTAATGTAATTGATTAAATTCGTGCACCGCACGAATGGATGTTATAATGCATTTTCAAATATCAGTATATTTATCATACATATATATTGTTATTAGCTTGATTAGATTCTAATATAGAGTCCACATAGTAAGCATTGTAGATACACGGTATAACAATTATATTACCATTATTTTGACGTGTCGCTGCACGTTCTGCCTGCTGGTCAGCATCCATTGCATCTAGAATCTCCTCAATGGTTGGTTTTACCGTTCCTTGCATAAAACAAGTTCAATTAAAGTTTGATGACCCTATATCGCACACCTGGGTATCATTGGTTGAAATAATAAAGTAGGTCAAAAGGTCATAATTAATAACATTCATTTGAATTTTGGAAATTAGTTTACATAACTGCATAACTAGTCCAAAATTCTTTTCTCTAGAATAAAAATCAAAAACCTAGACCAAAGGTCAAGTTCAGCAAAAGTCAAATTAAAATATGCATTCAAAACTTAACATATAGTTTAAATTCAATTGCTGTAGCTTCAAAAAAGAAAAGTAGGTCAGTAAGTCAAGCTCAAGGCCAGCCAATCAAAGTTGAAATCTGCATGCAAAACTTTCAAAATAGTTCAAATTTCATTGATGTAGCTTAAAACAGAAAGTAGGCCAGTAGGGCAAGGTCGGCCCGAAGAGGGGTCAATTTTGACCTGGAGTTCATGATTTGAACAATCTTGATACAAGTCCACTCGGCAATGCTACTCGCCAAATATCTAAGCTCTGGACCTTGTAGGTTCAGAGAAGAAGATTTTGAAAGGTTTTCCTATACATAATAACCTACTTAATCAATTGATCAATGAGATTGGTCAGTTTTGGTCCGGCGGTCATGACTTGAAAAATCTTGCTAGAGGTCCACTAGGCAATGCTACTTGCCAACTATCTAAGCTCTTGGCCTTATGATATCGGAGTTGTGCATGGACTGGAATTGGTAGAGGACCATGTAAGGAACATTCCTGTGCAGTTTGCTTGAACTTGACCACGTGGTTTTGGAGGAAATGTTGTTTGAATGAAATCGTTGACGACGGACGAAATACGATAGACCACGGACATAGCTCGTATTTTGATTTTCCTAAACTTTTTGTAAATTTCTAAAGGTAAATACAATATATCAATTTCATGTAGGTAAAATTATATTTCTCTTGGCATTTATGTCGACTTTAGGCATATACATGAATCAGGGGAAGTAGTCAACTGATATTCATATCAAAGAAATGATAAATGCATCAAATGTAAGCGCTGTTATGAATTAAATTGGTATCATCATTTCGAATAAAACACCAATGTATACCAGTGTAGGGGAATGTGATGTATTTTCAATCATTTAGAATTGTCAGCTATAACTGAACTGACATACACTAACTGTTTGTGTTGACATTGGCACTAACGTGAGCAACTTTATGCTGACATTGGTCTTTTTCTCCAATAATTGGATATATTTTTGTTGTTGCTGAATCTAAATAGGCCATTGGATAACCAAGTGATTTTCAATATACTGGATGAAACATACCTTATAAACTATTAACGGGTTTGGCATTGTGTAATATTGTATTACGATTGATTAAATGCCTGCAATAAAGGTAACACGTACCCCCCTGTGCTAATCTATACGCCGCTTTTTCAAAATCTTTTTCAGCATATCCCATTTCCACACACGTTTCCCTGTGTTCGGCAATGACGGCATTTAGTTCTGGATCTTTCAAGGTAAGCCGTTCAAACTCTCTCGTTATATCAGCTCCTTTTTTAACGTTTGATATTGCCTGACCCCCTGTCGTCTTATTCTGTGGCGTTTTAATTAATTGAAAAAATCAATGTAACGTAAACTCTTTGTGGGAAATTCAAGCCAGAAGTATGCAAATCCTGTGGTTTAAAACTAAAAACAACCGGCAGCTATCTCTTTACCAGTGGTGACATTTCCAGACGAAAACTGAATTCCTTTGCATGTATTTGATTTTGCACGAAGAACAAGTTCTTGGGTTTTTTGCTTTTAACAAATTGTAGATCTACATGAAAACCCAAAACCTCATTAATCGAGGATCCATCTTCAGTTTGATTTTCAATACATTATATATTTCTTTGTAATCACGTAATGTAACTAAAGATTCAGTTACAAAAATATATTATTGAATGCGAATTAGAACGTTAGAAATATTTAGGACACAACGTCTTCTGCAGACATAAGACAGAATTGATTTTGCAAACAGACTAACTTCAAGCTCATCTTAAACCATTCAAAATGGAAAATACTTATTATATAATACATGTAAATGACTTTGCTTAACAATGACAAAGTAAAAGTACTTACATGGTCTTCAGTTGCTACAGTAGCTTGTACAAGTCGAATATATTCTTCTCCCTTCTGTTCCCTTACGTAAGGACAATCCGGGAACCAGCGACAATGCTCGGTCCAGGGGTCATCATCGGGGTCCCATTGACGCAGACCACCGTCACAAGCAAAACA
Source organism: Saxidomus purpurata (assembly GCA_022818135.1). NCBI lineage: Eukaryota > Metazoa > Mollusca > Bivalvia > Venerida > Veneridae > Saxidomus > Saxidomus purpurata. The sequence goes on along the minus strand of JAFMSR010000006.1, from coordinate 16,185,839 downwards.
CCTAACATTGTCCTCGAAACCTGCAAATGACAATTTTATCTGTTAGACAGGGGGTCATCTCAGAGTATATAACATTGCATTTACACCTTGTCAAGTTTGACGTTAAATTGCCGTGAAAAGGTAAAATAGTGAGAAACAAGAAATATTCTGTCAAAAGTTGAAGTTCATACACTTTTTTAAAATCTGTGAGTTTGGTTTTGGTTGAAAGGTGGAAGATTGTTTTAGAGAGATGGAAATTAAAACTGAATCCTTGACTGTTTCCATATAATAAAAATACTCTTATACGTGTATGTGGTTACATCATCACGTGATGTTAATGTTTCGCAGCGAAATATATTGAAATGGCCTGTCTTGTTGCTCTAGTGCAATCCTATTTGGTTCATTTTCCTTGATCGAAGTAGTAAAAATTTTGTTTCAAATGATAATCAATTGAATATTAATATTTATTCTGTATTGATCTGCTTCTATAGCTTTTTGTCACAATGCTTCAGTGACGTTACGAAGACGCTGTATACAATATTTAGACAAAAACAAACACATTTACCAGTGTAGAACAGTCCTGCTTCTGCCAACTGGCGCGGTGTCTGCATAAGTCTCGGCGGCCATTTTGAAAATGAAGAAAGTCTCGCAGTGTAGGACGTGTATGCTTGGTGCCTGTATCTCTTGTCTGTTCTTAGTCTAGACGTGTCTGATGCTAGAAAAGTTGTATATAAAAAGCATTGCATTTGATGCAAAATAATATGCGTTACGGAATGATACAACAGCACCTGCTGCACTCCATATTACTAACCCGAGGTCGGTTGTATAGGTAAGTATAGTTTACCGAGACGAACATATTTGTGCCTGTAGTCTTGGCTTGCGTAAATACAATGGTAAGAGCTCGCGAAATTCAAACTTCATTTACTATCAGCTGGTGAACTATACACGGAGGTTGTTTTCGTACAGAGCATATTTCGTTATTTTTAGAAAAACTACCATTTTGCTAGCAGGTAAATGACAATAAATGTGCTATCTTCTACTTTAATAAAGTTTGATATTCGTCGATTGTTTCACTCTTGAAAGTTCATGTCCCACAGGTACTTGTTTTCATAGAATGCTCAGAACAAATATGCCTTTGAAAGTTATCTATTCCGTTACATCGAATGTAAAAAGCCATATACTTACTGTTAGTTTTTTCATCACTAAATGCTTCAGTCTAAAATATATAACTGGATATGGTTCATTTGCATCATTTTTGCAGGAAAGGCGTATTTACTTAATTAAGAAAAACTGTCAGAACATGTTTCTATAATCATCATATTATTATTATGATGTTTGATGTATTACAACAGGAGTGAAATGCCATACATGCGAAATAACTCATACCACATGGTACATCAACTCGTTTGTTAAAAATTGTATATCTTAAACATACTTGTATCACATTTCTGATTGTTTTTAGATAAAATGCATGAACATGTATAAAGTGGTGATATCATATTGATAAAAACGGATTTGCATTTATATTTATTTCAATTGCATCAGGAGATATACTGCTTTGACCGTAAATATCAAACACGGATACCTGTGCTGAATAAATCAACATTTCAAGGAACTTCAAATATTGTATAATAATTTTTGTTGGTCCTTCAACATACCTTCAACATTGACAAGCGGTCTGGCTCGATGCTTTCTTGAAGGAAGGGACAATTCCTCGAGTGTCGAACGTGTTCCTTTAATGGATCGTCACCGTAAGAGAAGTCTTTCAGTCCAATACCGCACTGGTAACAACGTACAAGGTCAGCTTCATCTTCAAAAACAGGAATAATAATTATATTACGGAAGTTAAATTTTGATTACCATGTATTCAACCGAACGGGAATAATCCATCTCTACAAGCTACCACGTGACCATTAAAAGGTCGACGTATCATATTCAACCATACTTGTTCTGAAAGAAGCAAAAATGAAGTACATTTGCAAAACAATGTACTAAAAAAAATACATATCTTCAAACTAAATAAGGCTACAGTAGCAAAGAAATATTAAAGTAATGCAAATAATGTGTTTTACTTGTGAAAAAGAGGCCTGCGTTGCACAGTGTGGTCGGGTCTGGGTGTCTTTTTGTCCATCTTGCGTAAGATTTTAGCCTCTGGTGGTAATCAACGTAGTTTGGGTACCTATGTGGTTTAGGTGGTCTTTTGTGCATCCGATGAGGATCAATGTGCCCTGGATTAAATGAGGCTTGCGGCTGACGTGAAGATATACCGCGTGTCATGTGATCAACCTTTATAGATCTGCCATTGGAGAATACGACTTCATCTTTATCTGATTCAGACTGCTCACTCACTTGTGTTGGGAAGGAAGGTTCTTCAACTGGCATTGCTGGGTTTAAATGAAATGTTCCTGTTAAAGGGTAACATACAAAAGTCCTGTGAGGAACTGCCGCAAGAACTGTAAGATAACTCTTTATTTTACGAGGCGGAATAACCTTTTTTAAATTATTATTATTTCGATATTTTGTCATTTTATCTGAATTTTGTAACCACTTTGCCTTTCGTTTTTCCAGTTGTTCAGAAATATCACAAAAATAACTACAATGTTTATTTCCACCGGGTAAGTGTTTGCTTTTGTGTATGTAGCTATAATTTAAGTCTTCAGAATATATTCTACGGTACGACTCGCACTGAAGTATATCTTCTACGTGTTGTTCAAGCGTAGAGAAATATGACTGTGTCTCTTTGGACTTTCTTATAACAAATGTTTCACTTGTAGATTCCTTGTATATAACAAATGCTACTTTTGACTGGCAAAGATCAAATATATCATTTTTCTTAATGTTATCTTTAAAGCAGTTTGTCTTTTCCTGGAGAAGGGCAAGGGAATCTGGAACGGTTCCAAAGACAAGAACTGTCCAATTGTTTACAACAATCAGGTTATCTTTGAATATTGAGCAGACTTGTTTTATCTCTTTTACAACTTGCGCTACCACAACTGTTTCGGAAAGCTTCTGTACATATTCTGTTGTGTTTCTTTTATGGGTAATAACAATCAATTTGAAATCACTATTCATTTTCTTCTTTGAACGTTTCTTCCTTCCTTTTATGTCACGACAACTTCCATCTTTTATACATTGTGACAGCTTATACACAAGATCATTTTTGTTCACAAACTTTCCTTTATCCATTTTCCTTCTGCATTGTTTTAGTTTGAATTGCATTAAGATGTAATTGTATGATGATTTATTTGTTCTTGGGAAAAGGTTTGATCAGCACTTTGTGCGGATGTTGCTCACATGTAATTTCTGAAAAAGAACAAATCATGTACAATAATATAATGCATTTTACCTGTACGATTTATTAGAACCTGCAATCAGTTAAGCAGTCACTTACCTTTAGTAACCGATATTGATGTATCCATTTGCCATTTTATAAAATTTGCAAGAATTTCATAATCATGTGTGAAGCATTACACACAACTCCTATTCAGGTCATGGAAGTTCAATCGGTAAATTAAAAGTTAAAACCTCAATATAGCTTTTCATTGTAGTATGTCATGCGAAATGACAATGTCTGATTCTGATTCATTTTTCTCGTGATTCAGAATGTGAACATGGCGTTACAGGATCGTTATTAACATACTTCATGTCTGCTTATAATTATGTGAAGTACAGTGCAACCCATCATGAGGGAACATCATTGGGATCACAGAAATGTCTTTGTTGTAGAGAGGTGTTGTTCTGGACAGGTGATATCTTATATAATTGACACAACTGGAAAAAGTGTGTCTTTTTCGGGAGGTTGTTGCTCAAGGAAGGTGTCGTTCAGCGTGGTTGCACTGTAACTATAGCAGACGAGAATGAGTGGTTGCACTGTAATTATAGCAGACGAGAATGAGTGGTTGCACTGTAATTATAGCAGACGAGAATGAGATATCGGTAGGCGGGACTTAAGTACATGAATATCAGCGATAGAAAATATTATAAATTTGATAAAAAATTATGTCCTGAATAAAAATTGAATATAAACACACATCAGATAGATCTATAAATTATAAACGTTCAGTTTCATATTTAATAACAAGATTTAATTATGGCATACTGTTTAAAAAAGAATGATCGTACCTTCTGTTATTATCAATCCTCGGAGATTCTCTGTACGTGACACGTAGTACGCCTACAGGTGGATATTGCACTCTTATTTATATATTTATCGTGACTACCTTCTGGTTTCTGTAAATTAACTGCAATATAAGTTTAATTATTATTGAGATTGTATGTGTGCCTGGATATAAACTGATTAAAGGTATTTTCACACCCTGTGTGATAAGTATTTACAGTAGTTGTTACGTTGTCAAGTAGTTCCACTCGGATATAGTTCGTAATGTACACTCCACTTCGTAAGTATTGTCCTTGAAAAGACTACTAACGTTTTATCAAATTACAGTTTTACTGTGTTGAATGGTGGTAATATTGATCATACAATGACCTATTTAGATACATTAAGTAAACATGTATGAAGTGCACTTGTCTCGGAGGGAGCATCTTCCTTTTAGCGGAGGTTACATACGTACATGCCTTTGTGTCCACTAAACTCCACTTTGCAAGGAACGTGTATCATCAGTAAGAATGTTTCCTGTCCGTTGTTTGCAAAATATATCACGTTTACATGAACGCATTTTTCTTATATAGAAAAGCGTATGTCAAAATCCATATTCGTTTTGTCATATGCCTAAATCTTGTTTTCAAATTTCATGTAGGTTTCGTGCGATTAGTAGAGTTTATAAAATATATCATTGAATTCTATACGGAGTGCAAATGTTTTATAAGAAAAATACAATCATAATCATATTGGTTATGATATCATATAAAGAGAATAAAGAGAATATAATATAATATATACATTTGTATGTTAAATAATACAATGCATTAGGTCATGAAATACATAATATACATATAAACACGCACAACGGTAACATATAGGCCTGCATGTAGTTGACATGTTCATTATATACATGTACAAACATTTTACAATGTATGATTTATTTCTTGGTTACGGACTTTAAGGGCATTTGTTATAAATAAAGACAGTTTTACTAATAAAATTAATCTTATCACTGCTTGATAACAGTTTAGTGTGTCAGTGTGTACATGCTTGGTATGTTTGTAAATGTATGCGAAATATATATGCGTATATAGACATTGTTTTGAAAACTTAAAATTTTCGTGTAAGCTGCTTGAGATAATGGACAATAGATAACAGTCTGATTAATCAAATGTATTCCTCGTTTTATTAAGCTATATTTATAAATAAAAACACAATATCAATATTATCAGATAATGAATATATATTTATTGTGTACCTATCATAAATAGGTATTTATCCTGGTTGGCCGATAGCGATCACGTGCCGGGTCCTCAAAACATGGGTTCTCAAAAGTACGTGTAAACCTGGAAAATAGCGTGTAGACCTGCGCGGATTTCAAGACGTCATTTCTGTTATAATTCGCATATTTTCACTACTTTTTATGAGGTATACGATATAATACTTTTAGACTAATGTTGCAGTCAAAATCACTCTTTAACAGATCCACAAAACTATAAATTGACCTCAACATTAGTCTATAATTGTATAATATAAGTTATCATCTTAATTTCATTGATTTGTCACAGTCTTTGTTTTCTTTGTTTTTAAATGTTTATAGTCCAGGCCGACCGTGGGATTTCTCCCCTGGTGAACTCGTCAAGACCCCAGTATGACTCCCATGCATACTGCTACCTAACAAAATTTGAAAATCTAGGGAGTTTTGTTTTACCTGACTGAAATACTAAGTTAATTTTGTCCAAAGATTATGATTATTTAGCCAAATTGTGTAAAAATGCCAGTATATATATAGCCAAAAGATAGGTGTGCTAGCTTGCAGAACAGACACACATTCCCAGCGTACATTGATGCTTGAACCACTTTGCCTCGTGGTTTCTTTTTTTTGGTGTTATATCGCAGTAGAAGAGAGGTTTTAGTAGAACAAATCGCGCAGTCAAAAAGAGGAATGTCACAGCCAATTGTACCCTTTGCCACTTCAAAAATAATACAGTACATTGTGTCTTTTGGTTTAGAAATTAATGGTGTTTAAAGTCCTATGATCAGTTTGAATTAGCTAAAATAGAATATTGCATTTACTGATAGAATAATTATAGAACTATATGTTATGTTCTATTTACTTCTAAAAACAAAAGTAATATTGCCTTTCTTTTGTACTCGCGTCGGTTCTTTTGCGTATATGTCGATTCTTCACGAAATAGTGTTGTAAGAAAGCGCATCTAAATGTTGCAATGCCATTAAAATTTTACCACATGTTTCGATTTAAAAAGCAAAGTGAGGAATGTTGGAACCAAAAATCCATTTCCCCCAATTACTATTAGGTTTTGTCAGAAATTTCGCTTGATAGCCCGTATGCCATTTTCAAAATGGGTAACTTAAGGTTTTAGCATAGGATACCGGGTCAAATCACACTAAAACTTGTGAATAAAAGTATTCTAAAGGCCACATTTATGAAATAGTGTCAGAACGTTATCTTGATAAAGTCTAGGTCGAACACAAAACTGTATTACGTAGGGTAAAAAACCAGGCACCAGGTCAAACCATAGAAAAATATTATTTAGCCACATTTTGATCCCGATCTTAATGGACGTCGATCAGAATGTTTGTCTTGGTGAACGTGGGGTCAAATTCAGGTAAAATCAAAAGTCATGAACACTTTAGAGGCAGCATTTAATTTGCTCACCCGAGCGTATATGCAATCGGACACTCGCCGCAGCAAGTCATTTATTTTGTTTTGATATACTTTCTTGATATTGATGTACTTTCTAACTGTGTATTTTGCATTATAATATTGCTTCTATTACTGTTTTCATGTTGTATATATCTTCTTTGTTGAACAGATAAATTTTACACAAAAGCAATCAATAAGAGGAAATACTTAGAACCAGGTATTAAATTTTGATTAGAAAACTTATGATTTAAAAAGTACTGATTCTTCGGAAGTTGTGATTTTGTCAAATTTTAGTCTTAAAAATTGAAGAATTTAAATTTCAAGTTTTGTACAACTTTTTAGTAGAACCTAAATGTAGTAAAGTCTTCATATAACAAGAGGTATGCTTTTGATAGCCAAAACTGCCTACAATGAAGACTGCTACTTAAGTTCAGTTGATATAAAATATATTTGTGGACCTATTTTCGCAGGAAATGAATTAAATATACCCGTAGAGAAACTAGATACATGTAGTAATATTTTTTAAATTTCATAACCGAATAATCATTTCGCCGAGAATTTATATTGACAAAAAAAGCAAACCTGATATTCGAGAGAATTTAAATCGGTATCCAAAACCAACTTATTAATATTGGCGAGGGCTATTTTTCTTTTCTGTTTACCTTAACGTTTCAAATATTAGTTAGATATATCCGAGTTAGAACTGTATTGTTCTGAAGAGTGTTTGCGTTAAATGAATTTCGCCTAAAGGTCAAGGTTATAGTGCAATTGAAATGTTTGATAAATAATTATTTAATCCTTAAACTCCATTTGTATGTTGGTGTAAGCGTGGTCGTAGATCACCAAACGGAACTACAGATAAAAGACGCCAGTGATAAGCCGATTGATACCATTTAATGCCCCATATTTAAAGCATTAACTATTAGCAACAAAAGACTGACATTTGCTTATAAGAATGTGGCCCAGCATAGTTACATTTACATTAAACCTAGTACAGAAACATCAATATAACCAGAATTATAACGAATTTTAATTATGCCTCCTCGTGGATTTGAAACCTAATGCTTTACATAGTGATTAAATTCAGTTATTACGATGTTTGAAATCAAGAAAGACACATTTCGTTTGGTCGCAGTCCTTGTAAATTCCTTTCTACATGATCTGAATTCACACCAAAAAGGATATATTTCGAGTCATTGACGTACATTTTCGTTATACAAGCTAAACAAAATCTACATAAACAAGCTAGTTTTCTTACTATGTCATTTATAGAATGACGTCATCTTACTCCGGTGTGAAAGCTGAACTTCAAATGATGAATTAGACAAGAAGAAACTGAAAACGTCATAAATTTTCTTTAAGCCATATAAGTTCTAATTCTTTGTCTAATAATCCGGTCACAGACTGGACAGTGCGTAATCAGCTGAGCGCATTCCATACACATTCTATGGTGAGTGCAGGGTAGGAACAAAGCGTTCACACTATTGACGCCACACGTCATACATATGATCATGCTCTTCAGACGCATGTTTTCATCAAATGGTGTCTCTGTAACTACAAAAGAAAGCTGTCTTGTGAAAAACGATTCGCATACAGATAATAATGCCACTACATTTCCTTTTGAATTAATGTAATTGATTAAATTCGTGCACCGCATGAATGGATGTTATAAAATTCAGTTTCAAATATCAGTATATTTATCATACATATATATTGTTACTTAGCTTGACTAGATTCTAATATAGAATCCATATAGTAAGCATTGTAAATAATCATTATGACAATTATATTACCATTATTTTGACGTGTCGCTACACGTTCTGCCTGCTGATCAGCATCCACTGCATCTAGAATGTCCTCTATGGTTTGTTTTACCGTACCTTGCATAAAACAATTTTAATTAGAGATTTTACAAGAGCGCCATGTTGGTCTTATATAGCTCTACCCAGTGTCATTGCACTTTAAAACAAGAAAGTAGGTCAAAACGTCATAGTCAATGTAAGTCATGAGAATTTTGGAATTTAGCTCGCAAAACTGAACAAGTCATTCAAATTTCATCTATCTAGCTTGAAAAACTAAATAATCGGTCAGTCAATGTCAGCGAAGGTCAATGTTGAAATCTGCATTCAAAACTTTCCATAAGGTTCAAATCCCATTGTTGTTGCTTCAAAAATATATATATAAATAATGTAGGACAGTAAGTTAAAGTCAAGGTGAACCAATATTGAATTGAAATTTAAATGCAAAACTGCTTACATGTACGTGGTTCAAATTTTATTAAGATAGCTCCAAAACAGGAAGTGGGTCAGTAGGTCTTGGTCAGTCAAGGTCTAAGTTGAAAAATGTATCCATATAGTTCTAACTTCATTGATTAAAAACAAGAAATTAAGTCAGTATTTGAAGTGATCATGGGGCGGGGCCAACTTTGCCCGAAGGGTATGATTTGAAAAAATCTTGGTACAGGACCTCTCGGCAATGATGCAAGCTAAATATCTAAGCTCAGTGCATTGTGGTCAGAGACGATAAGTTTTTTTAAAGATTTTCCAATATTCCGGAAAAAAACTTGTGAGCCCCGAGGCGGGGTTGAATTTGACCTTGCGTTCATGATTTGAATAAACTTGGTACAGAATCATTAAGCAATGCTATCTGTAAAATATCTAAGCTCTATGTCTTGTGGTTTGAGGCAAGAAGATTTCTAAAGAAGTTTTATAAAAGCCTATGTAAAACCTGGTGACCCCGAGCGGAGTCAATTTTGACTCGGTGGTTCATGATTTGAACAATCGTGGTAGAGAATCGGTACACAATGCCACATTCCAAACATCTAAGCTCTTGGCTTTGTGAATTTAGACAAGAAGTTTTCCGTGTATAAGCCTATATAAAATCAAGTGACCCACGGGGCTAGGTCATTTTTGACCCGGTGGTTATGATTTGAAAAATCTTGGTAAAGGTGTACCGTAGGCAATATTACTTGCGAAATATCTAAGCTCTGGGCCTTGATGTTTTAAAGAACATGTTTAAAGTTTTTCATACAGAAACCTACATAAAATCTAGTGTGGGAAAAGGGTGGGGTCAAGTTTGACCCGGCGGTCATGATTTGAACACTACTTGCCATGTAGTTTCTGTGCACTAACGGGAGGATCTTTTATGCTGACATTGGCCTAATTCTGTAAGCATTTCATCTATTCTTTTCTTGCTAAAACGGAAAAGGACGCAGCGACTTCCCGTGTACTAGATGAAAATTACCTTAGAAACTATGCACAGATTTGTCATAGTGTAATATTAAAATACCAATGATTAAATGACTGCATACCCTCCTGTGCTAATATATACGCCGCCTTTTCAAAATCCTTTTCAGAATATCCCATTTCCACACACGTTTCCCTGTGTTCGGCAATGGCAGCATTTAGTTCTGGATCTTTCAATGTAAGCCGTTCCAACTCACTTGTAATATCGGCGCCATTTTTAACTTTTGGTGTTGCCTGACCCTCTGTCGTCTTATTCTGTGATGTTTCAATTAATAGATTAATAAATGCAACAGTCACATGTCGGTAAATTTTTTGTGAGAAAGTCGATTAGTATGCAATTCCTGTAGTTTAAAATTCAAAGACAACCGGTAGCTGTTTCTTTACCTGTGGTGGCATTTCCACTCGGAAATGGATTTCTATGCATATAATTGATTTAAGCATGAAGAAAGATTAGCAGCGTAAGTGCCAGCACTTGGTGTTTTTGCTTGTAACGAAGATACATGAAACCCCAAAACCGCATACGATGGAGGATCTACATTCAGTTTCATTTTCAACACATTTTAATCAGAATCTTAGGAAAATTTCAGACAACAAGTCTCCCGCAAAACCTCAAGCCTATCTTAAACCATCAAAAATGGAGACTACTAATCTAAAAATGAATTTACTGTGATAATAAACTAAAATGGCTTACGTGATCTTCATTTGCTGCAGTGGTTTGTAAAAGTCGAATATATTCTTCTCCCTTCTGTTCCCTTACGTATGGACAATCCGGGAACCAGCGACAATGTTCAGTCCAGGGGTCATCTTCGGGGTCCCATTGGCGTAAACCACCATCACAAGCAAAACACCTAACATTATCTTCGAAACCTGCAAATTATTACCTTGTGTAAGATATGGGTCATTTCAAATCACGTTAATTTGAAATGCTCTTGAATTTCAAATTAGTAAATTACCTGGATCGGGAAACTTGATTTGATGAAGGGAAAACTAGAATTATAATAGAAAACAAGTATATTTCCGTGTGAAGCTCCTATCTTAGAGTTTTGTAAGTAAAAAGGAATTTAAACTGCATATTGCGACAGTTTAAGTACCTATAATAATTATGGCAATAAGTATAGTTTGGCAGCAAAAAATATATATAACATTATGTCTTCTTCGGTGTCCTAGTAAAATCATGCTTGGTCCTGATGATTTAAACGACTGTGAGATATCCAGCATGTGACCATCAGATCAACAGCTGCATAGATTTTGACGGAAATGTTTCAGTGATGTTAAGAAAACACTATATATATGTATTTAGAAAACACATTTACCAGTGTAGAATAGTCCTGCCTCTGCCAATTGGTGCGGTGTCTGCATAAGTCTCGGCGGCCATTTTGAAAACGAGGAAAGTCTCGCGGTGTAAGACGTGTATGCTTGGTGCCTGTACCCGTTGTTAGTCGATGCTGATGCTGGAAGAGTTACATACTGTATGCATTGCATTTTGTGTAACCGATTAGCCCATGTAAGTTTTACAGCTAAATACAGTTTAACGAGTCATGCATGTCTGCAGGTTTTGCTTACATGAATACAATGGTCAAGGACGAGGAGCGTGTGAAAGTCACGCCTCGATAAGTCACCTTGTTGAAATAGACAAAGAGGCCGTTTTCATACAGTGCAATGTTACTAAGAATGCATTTATATTAATTTTAGTTAGTGTTTAAATTTCGTTGTTCTCATTCGGTAGCATGTAAATAAGTAGTGTTTTTGCTATCGTCTTTAATTCGTCGATTATTTCATCCCACGAAATCTACGCAAGTAAGTGTTCCTCAAATGTCAACATTATGACAGTATCTCTTCTGATGAATAATGTTTTCAAAAGTTATCTATACCTTTAGATTGTACTTAACCATATACTTACTGTTGGTGTGTTCTTCGGGAAGTACTTCAGTCTGAAATATATAATTACGTCGACACGGTTCATTTTCATTATTACTCTTTCACTACGTATTAATTGTGCAAGAAAAGCAACATGTTTAAATAGTGATGCATTTTATTAATTATGTTCGAATACAACAGAAATAGAAAGCCATACATGTAAATAATTATAAAACATATCGCACAACAACTCGTTTGTTTACATCATTCATTCCTGCACAAAACCTAACTATAATACAAAATGTACCTCTATGGTGAATCACAATTGACGCAGATTTTGTTATTTTTATAAATGCATGAACATGCATAAAATCTTGATAGTTTAGAAATAAAATGGATATACCTTTATATATAGTTCATTTACATGCGCTATTTCATTTTTATTGTAACTGTCAAACAGATCTCACGTATATCACGGAACCCGACTTATGTCCCATATTGTAACAGAATTCTGAGTTACATGTAATACCTTTATTATTGCCAAGCGGTCTGGCTCGATGCATTCTTGAAGGAAAGGACAATCCCTCGAGTGCCGAACGTGTTCCTTTAATGGATCGTCACCGTAAGAGAAATCCTTCAGTCCAATACCGCACTGGTAGCAACGTACAAGGTCAGCTTCATCTTCAAACAAAGCAATAATAATTTGAATTTAGATTAGACTAATATTTACACGCATTAAACTCCTAACAGTGGATCAAAAAATGGTACTCCGCCTTCACAACTTTTTTATCACGTGACCGTAGAAAAAAACACGTGACATTTGAAGTACATCAAGCTATTCAGTGAACATTTTAAGCATAACAATAGCATCTTGTAAAAAAGCTATGTGGTGATAGTAGTTATTGTAAGAGTAGACTCGCCAGTTATATGAAGTATTTTTTGTTTATTTTTCCGGTTGTAACAAAGATGGTTGATATTATGTCGTTTTATTTGATCGAAAATAAACATTTTATTATCTAGACAAAACCGCAGTGTGATATGTAAACAAAATTTGAACATTCCCAAGTACATTTGATTGGTATTAAAATCTATTGATTGAAACCTAGCGTCATGTAAACGGATCTCTCAATACCGTTAATTTGTGCTATTTAATGTAATTTGGAATGATTTTTATAATATACTTTGACAACAACAAGAAAGCGAGAGTAGCGCCATGTTAATGCTAATTGTTTCATAGATGAGATGATATTTATCATCGCAGAATGCGACAGTGTCAAAAGTAATACACTTAAGTAATGGAAATAATGTAATTTACTTGTGAAAAAGAAGCCGGCGCTGCACAGTATCGTCGGATCCGGATGTCTTTTTATCCATCTTGCGTAGGATTTTAACCTCTGATGGTACTCCACGTAGTTTGGGTACCTTGGTGGTTTAGGTGGTCTTTTGTTCATTCCATGTGGATCTAACCGATAGTGCGGCGTTTGATTCGTATAACGGTCATCTGAGCTCCGGGCGATTTGCCCTGGAGTAGATGAAGTTTGCGGCTGACGTGAAGATAGACGACGTGTCATGTGATCAACCTTTATAGATCTGCCATTGGAGAAAACGACTTCGTCTTTACCTTGATCAGGCTGCTCACTCGCTTGTGTTGGAAACGACGGTTCTTCAGATGGCATTGCTGGGTTTAAATGAAATGTTCCTGTTAAGGGGTAACATACAAAAGTCATGTCAGGAACTGCTGTAAGTACTTTAAGATTATTTACTTTGTTACGTGGTGGAATAACTTTGTTATTGTTCTTTCGGCATTCCATCAGTTTTTCTGTATTTTGTAACCACTTTACTTCTACTTTTCCCAGTTGTTCAGCAATATCACAAAACATACTGCAATGTTTGTTTCCATCAGGTATTACTAAGTGTTTGTTTTCCTGTCTGTGGCTATCATATAAGTCTTCAGTTAGGTCTTCAGAATATATTCTTCGGTACGACTTGCACTGAAATATTTCTTTTACGTATTCTTCAAGTGTAGAGAAAAACGATTGTGTCTGTATTGATTTTCTCATAAGATATTTTTCACTTGAGGATTCCGTGCATATAACAAACGCTTCTTTTGAGAGACAAAGATCAAATATATCATTATTCTGAATGTTCTCCTTAAAACAGTTTGCCAGGGAATGAGAATATGGCACGGTTCCGAGAACAAAAACTGTCCGCTGGCAATTGTTTACAACTATCAAGTTACCTTTGAATATTGAGCAGACTTGATCTATATCTTTTACAAATTGCGCCGCCACAACTGTTTCTAAAAGCTTCTGTACGCATTTTGGTCCATTATCTTTACGTTTAACAACAATCAATTCTATATCACTATTATTTTTCTTCTTTGGGCGTTTTTTCCGCCCATTTCCTGTATTGCATTTTCCACCTGTCTTATTTAGTGACCGCTTACACGCCAGCTCATTTTTATTCGCAGAGTTTTCTGTATCCATTTTGTTTCTAACTGTTTCGATTTGAACTTCATTAAGTGATGATCTTTTTTATTTCGAACAGTTGAATGAGCTGTAGTCCTCATACAACTTCTGAAAAATAACAAAACGCATCATAAAATGTTCTGAAATTTTCATCGGAGCTGTGCGTCTAAAATAACATATAACACGAGTTCACAATACTATACATACATTATACGACTGTTTTTGTGTGATATGATAGAGAAAAAAGCGGTGGTGTAGAAGTTAAGGTGTTAGTCGCTCATCCCGGAGGTTGCGGGTTCGAGCCCCACTGGGGTCACGACCGTACTTCCTCATATGACACCAGTACTGGTTTTTCCAGAGACGGACTCGAGAGTGACTCGATAAGCTACAAGCTTTCTTCACAATCGAGCTAAAATAAATTAGTATAAACTATAAAAAACGTAAATACATATATCAGGAAATTGTCCAACGCTAAAGAAATGAAAAGGAACGATCGGCGTCGTGAACCTTTGTCAATTCTATGAGGGGATTGATTGTTGTTTTCTGTGTGTGTTTTCATGGTTCGTGTTTTTTGTGTTACTTAAACGTATCAGACTTTGGCAAAATTAGTTCATATTTTTCATCAGTTTCGTATATCAGAGTCATAGAAGAAGAGAAAGTTCGATCCTGTCTCGGAGTTTCTACTTTTAAGCAGGGAGAATGAACTGCAAAAACTCTGTGAATTAAGATGACACATTTAGCTGCAATATTACCAGCATAACATTCAGTTCATTAGAGCTCAGTACATAAAGTACTTAAGACATTTAAATTCAATATCTATTTGCACTTAATTTATAACAATTGCTGTTCTGACAAGCTTAAAACATGATTTAACATACAATATTTAAATTCATCTGCAAATTTAACGCCAAAAGCTGGTCTTTTTACCTGTGACCGACAACATTAATGATGTTAAAGTCAATAGAAGAAAATATTATAAAATGATTCACAACCACTTACAGGTTTCAAGGGATGTAAAAATAAACATACTTAAGAAAAACGAAAGTGAAATTAGGTAGTGTCGCCTCTTAGACACGTGACCTTCTTAGCTTTTGTTTTTAAAGCTGCTCGCTCTCAGATTTTCGTAAAAAATCAAGTTTTTCAAACTGTATGAAAATAATTTTTTTAGAACATATATTCATATACTAAGGTTCCAGTATAAATTCATGTAAAGTTTACCTGTAAATTTGAAATAATCCGCTACCAAATCATAAAGCGTTGCAAACGTATTTGAAATTTTAATATAAACATATACATGTATGTAAAGTGCAACGGTGCAGTAAAAATCAGCATTTTCAATAGATATTTACTTCTATTGTAGCCTTTAGTTTTATAGATTTGATTTTTTTCAACGGCAATTGAGAGCGAGCATCTTTAACAAATTTGTATTCGTAATAATTACTTTTTATCTTCAAATTTATACGAACAGTCTTACAAGACGTGAAGATTTTGATAAAATAAGATGTATTTGGTTAATTTAACTATACATAGCAACAAGACAAACATTTAGTGCATCATAACCTTTCAGATAAGTCTCGTACAATCATGCGTATTTTTTGGTCAGTGTAAAACATATAAAAACGTTTGTATTCCTGGTTAATACATTAATATTTACAACAAAGATTTATCACACAAAAAAATGCGATTTCTAACCAGTGTCTCTGGACAGTCAATTCTTGTATATGATGTATTAAAGGCATTTTTGTTGTGAAATAAACTAAAATTCTATGTATAGCAGACGAAACAAAGACAGACACAAAGTGATAGACACAAGACGATCGCAATAGTTGTGCTGAAAAGGTATTTGAATTGTGATTTTACTTAGAATTACAGTTTAATTCATGTGCATATTTTATGCCGTCATTATCCGTGAAGGATGCTGTTAAATACCTAACATATTTTCGATAGAAGAAAATAATGCAGATGCTTACTTTCGATGTAAAATTACAATGTAATTGTAGTACTTTTATTGCCAAAAACAATGTCTTACTGGTGAAAATGACCGTTATCTCTTCCGGAAATAATCCTAAAATTGCCTTTCAAACCGAAAGTACATACTATAAATATAGCGCAATAGTTTTTCAACGATATTGCAAAACAGAAAACAACAACAACACATAACCATGCCAAATCCGACAACGCTTTGCCGCGAAGAAGCGACAAAAGTATGAAAGAAAGGCAAACATCAGCATCGTTTAAGAGTAAAGAAGGCGCAGTAACATCATAATTACATCCTTTAAATTCATATTATTTCAAACGGTTTACGAGTACTTAAAGTGAAAATAGGACTTTAACAACCAGCAATAGGCTTCCAGGAATAAAAATCAATACTAGTTTGTATGAAGAATCAGGAAAAACGAAAGTGAAATCCATGACCTGGTATAGAGCCACATCTCAGTTACATGACAGCTTTTCTGTCTCTATTTTTTAAACGTAAATTATTTATCTTCAAAATTATAAGAGATGAAGATTAATTATAAGCAGATATATTTTGGTTAGTTTTAATATAGGAAAAGACAAAAGCATTTACCACATGATAATATTTTACAAAACAGCTTCACTAGTACCTATAGGGTTAACGTACGCTTTTTCATGCTATAGCATCTGCAGAATCCCGAGGGTTCTTGGTGCCCGCGCCCGACTAGAAAACGCTATAAAACGTTTGTAAGTTAGATTTGTAGTTTAGATTTAGTGTACTGCATAAGCATTGAGTCATTACTATAAACAGAGACGTATATATTTAATTAACATGTCATTTCTATAAATAATCCAGTCAGTTTTTGTAGATGATGTAATTTCATGCATCATTTTGTTGTAAATTAAACGGAAATTTAATCTTTTAGGCATTCACATATCGTGACTAACACAAGTAGATTTTAGACAGATATAGTCTTAATTGCTTGTAAAGAGGCCTATGATTGATTGTACTTATTGTGATGATTTTATCTTTAATTCTACGATCGTTAGCCATAAGCCACTATTGCCAGTGCTAGAGAAAGTTTGTTTCCCTTTTCTTTATTTATAAGGCCAAATACAGGCGCCGGAAACGGCACTGGTTTATGTAAAATATATTCCAGTAGCTGAAATACACCGAATGCAAGAAGAATCTAGCTATTAAATGTATTGTAATATGATACCCATTTTACTTTTCCAATTAAGAAAATGTAGTAAAGCTTAAAACAGTTTGTACCTTTACAGCACAACCACACACTAATGGTGTATTATCTTCGGGGGGGCGGGGGGGCATAGGGGTTATGTCCTACTCTAAAATGCTTGACTCCAAAATTTATTTTAAAATATCGGGATCCAAACATTCATATAATAATATGTAGTTTTATGTAGACATTTAATTAGGAATGAAAGAGTTGATAGACCAAATCAATCTAGTATTGACTAATAAACTGTCCGTCTCCATGGTCGCTGACATGAAATCTCATAGATTTAAGATCATGGGTTCGAGCCCTGCTACCGACCATGTTTCTTTATTTGACAAAATTGGCAGCGTCTTACGAAGGATAGGGATTTAGTACCGAACGGTTTTCCCGGGAACGAGCCCGCCTGTAAAATGACCGAAATACGGTTGAAACAGGCGTTAAACTCATCACGTGACAACAACAACGCTAGCATTTAATCCTTACATTTACATTTCTTTTTACCATTCTAGTATTTTCTGATTACCTGCCTACTTATTTCTTACAAAATCCCCTCCTTGTAAGGGCTAGTTACAAATTGATTAATTAATATATTACTACACACACTATCAGTTGTACAGAATAGAACAGAATACAGTTTATTTTTCAAATACATGAGAATCACAAATACAGCATAAAATTAGTTTATTAAGTGAAGAAGGCTGAATTCATATTAGATAAACAGAAGTAATTCAAGCACAAGTAGTTAATTGCATAACATATAGTTACATATTTGTCCATGTTTTAACATATCCTGGAACTCGACCGATGAAGCAGTCATGTATAAAACATGTAAAACTGTCTCTGTATTTACATATGTATATGTGGTCCATCCCTATATACTTAAACAAAAGTCACATAATTTGTAGACTCAAGATTTTGAAAAGTTCGCAAAAACGTGTTTTTGAAAAAGTAGGCTACTGCGTCATTTTTTAACTTTCGGTTTCAAACTGAAAAGACGGGGGTAAAATAATGGTCAGTCTCGTCGGTAAAACATCTTTCTCGCTACTTTTAATTATGATACGACCAATACTTACTTCAAAAATGATTATCAGATCATGGGTTTTTATCAGGTTCATGTGGTTTTAAAAAAATTAGTCACTTTGAATATAGTAGACCTACGTCTACTTGACAAGTACTCGCGTCCTGTGAACGAACACATGTTTTAATGATCGAGAATCATATAGTTTACCAATGTAGTTAAACAATATATAAATAGTCTTACCTGTTGTATCACATATTCAACATTTGCTGCATATACAATTGTAACTTCATATGATACGCAGTTGGTTTCCCAAGCGTGACTGCATGGTGAGGTAATTGCCGAGTTGTTCACGCCTGAATGGGGTTTGCATTAACATAATTACAGGTATTTTAGTGAGATTTACTATACATTAATAAAATATAGAATGCTGCAGCGTGTAACAAATGTCTGCTCCCTTTTCTCATAATTTTTATAGAGGCTATTTGATGCCAAAAACACAGATATATATACTTTATTATCCTACCATTGAATAATTCAAAATCAATACACATAGAAATATTTACAAGTGACAAAAGAGATACGAAAGATGCAATATCACATCACAAGAGAGATGGAAGCAAATAGAACAACAAACAACCAGCAAGCACATAGACCATTACGTGTTGTGTGCTCATCCAAATTTACATTACCAAAACCACATTGTGAGTCTTACTTGTAGACTTGCATTTTAAAAGCGCAGAATCCACAAAATATATATCTAGACAAGTAATGTATTTGCGAAGTGCTTCATCATTATTTTTTGTTCTTTTTTTCATACCTATAATTTTTTTTCGAGTTGAATATCTGCTTTTGTGAAAATAAAATAGATTAAGGAATACGCTAGCCAGGCATTTTCTTAATGACAATTGTTTAACAACCTTCTAAAAAACTACAGCATTTCGCCTGTTCTTGATAAGGAATATACATTTGTAAGTAGGCGGGTTCGGGGCGGGGCGTAAGCATACGAACTGACACCGGCATTTTCCGGGCTGGGGCCGACGACGACTAGGACAACACAGCAATAACAGAAAACGCAAAGGCTAAGTTCCAAGGAATATGGGGTCAAACTAACACAAGGAATGGAAGAGTAACACTTTATCGCGTTAGCACCGCATTACTATTGTTATTAATCAACGCTGAAATAAAACACCACCGAAAACTATGAATGGATAATTCTAATGAGTATAAACGAAATAGATTGAAATTTTCAATTTACTGTTCTATTCCTGGAATACTTAATTGTGAGAAAATTGTAAATTCACCGTCTGTCCTAGAATACACTGAAAAGTACGGCCATGCAATTTGATAAATAGATTATAAATTTTCTTTATTTCTTAAGTAGCATTAAATAATTGTTGTCAAACAGAAGTAAAGATCCTGTACTCGGGTTTTGTATAAATCAAGTCTAAATATGTAAAATATTGTATTAAATGATATAATTTCTATTTCCACTTACTAATAATTAGTTCGTTTGAAAATGAAACGTAAGGTCAAATATCTATTAATATTTCAAAAATACAAATCTTTACATTAAATATTGTACTGTAAGGAATTAGAAATGCACTGTAGATAGATATGGTAAACTCTCACAATATTTACAAGACAAACATAAATAAGGGACACCGTTGCACCTAAAGAGTGAGGCATGATTAAGTCATAGAATACAATAGCTACATAAACAATTACAGATGAAAATATTAGAACACATGAAGAGAATCGTAAAAACTGTCAATCTTGTTAACACAGCAACAATCCAACCTAAGGAGACTTTGTGTAAGCTAGTAGCAGAAGCTAGCCATGTATGGTCTCTATAAGGTATATTTTAAAGAAGCCAGCTTGTCGCACTCTATCTTAAAGGTGGTCAATCACTTTTAAGCAAAATTTGATGACAGTTTTTACTTTTGTATATTCTGTTAGAGATTTTTTAATGAACAAAAACACCTATTACATGTTTTTCCCCTATCAGAAATTTAAATTGTATTAACTTTTATAAAATTGTGTTATTACTCCCCTTTAAAGCTGCTTGCTCTCAGATTTTGGTAAAAAAATAATTTCTTCAAACTGTATGTAAATAAAGTATTGATGAACATATAGTTATATAAAACGGCTCCAGTAAAAATTCTTGTCACGTATATCTCTAAATTAAAAAAAATACGCTACCAAATTCAAAAGCGTTGCTATATGATATGATATGATCGAGCGTGACGTGACAGCGCCATGTTTGAAAAACTGTCTTGAAAGAAAGAAAAATATGTGATAAACGGATAATTAGTGGACATTTTTGTGGGAATGTCGGCGTAGCCCCTAAACCGGCAAAATGTTTGTAGGTTCGTCTGTGTTGACGGGAAACTGTAAACAAATATCGAAGATATTGATATGACATGTATATTTTAATAATGCACAACATTACACGACAATGGTCAACTGGCAAATGCAACAAAGTATTAAAACAATACAAACATTTATGATTCCATCTAATAACTAAACTGCTTACATGTCTTATGGTCTGATACATGTATTCACTTATTGAAAAGTCATGTTCTTTCAATAACTACCGAATAACACATTTATGAAATAAATGTTACTTTTACTTATGAAAAATAAAGTAAAAGATGAAAATTATTGACTAACCTGTAAACAAATATCAAAGATATTGATATGACATGTATATTTTAATAATGCACAACATTACACGACAATGGTCAACTGGCAAATGCAACAAAGTATTGGATTTGTCACTTGAGCACGGTGTGTAATGTCATGGGTGAGCAGTTAGTCTAGATTAGTATGAACAATCAATTAGGGATGTATGAATAGGATAACGGTATCCTGTAAATTTGTTCACGGAATGACCGTACTGTATTATTATATTAGGCCACACCAATTTGATTAATAGTTCTTCGGATTTTTTCTCTAAAAAAATGGGGCGGGCGAGCGAAATTTTTATTTTTATTTTATTTTTTACTTCTCAAATTTTCACAGGCGGCGAGTACTTTTTTTATTTTTTTTTATTTACTTTTCGAAATTTCACATGCGGCGGGCACTTTTTAAAATATTCTTTATTTACTTTTTGAAATTTCACATGCGGCGGGCACTTTTTTAATTTGATGTTTTGACCTTTTTTACTTCTCAAAATTAGAAGGTCCCATGTCTGAAATAAATCACATAATTATATCCTATCTTTGTATGTAATTATTACATCGTGTTAGTAGTGCTTTCCATTAAAACAAAATGTTCGCAGTACAAAATCTAAAGGATCTGTATAAACATGGGTCACAAGTAGCACGATAGTAAGCCACGAGTTTTCAAACTTAATTGTTTACTACATTTTTAAATTAATTAAGTAGTTGCACACAAGACGTCAACTAGGAATTTTAAGTACAAATCAAGAAACATGTTCACAGAGTTATCTTCCATTGCTTACAGCTAAGTGTCATAAGTATTCCAGCTTTCAAAGTAATCTCTCAAACGGTCAAGTCAACAAGTGGACAAGAATGAAAATTTTAACTGAGTTTTTAAGTCGAAAAGGGCCATAATTCAAATGAAATCCTACGCATAGTAACCTTCTCCTGCCTATATATGTTTGGAGATCATGATGGTAAATAAGTATTCCAACTTTCTAAGTAATATCTCAAACAGTTAAGTTAAAAGTTGACTGGTAAAAAAAACTTAAACGAGGTTCTAAGTCGATAAAGGGCCTTAATTAAAAAAACGTCTGACAGAGTTACCTTCTCTTGCCTATAGATTGGGGTATTGATTTAAAACAAGTATTCCAAGATTCGCAGCAATACTTTAAAGGATTAAGTTAACAAGTGGATTTTACCCATATTCAATGTATTTTCCAAGTCAAAAAAGGGGCATAATTCTGACAAAAACCTTCACAGAGTTGTGTACTCTTGTCTGTGGATGGAGGTAGAGTACACGTGTTTTTTTTCCAATTGTCACCCATCACCGCGACGTCCAGCCATCGTGTCCACGCAAAGTTGGTCATCCAAATGCCCTCCAGAATCACCCGTCGACCTAATTAGAGTGTCCGATCACGGTGACCATTTGTCTGGACAGTGTTTCGCGTAGTCCACATTCGGGTCGTGACTTGAAATTTAATGTTTTTTACTGATTAACTTTTATTTATCAATAAAATAGAAATATGTTTGTATTTTGATGTTTTTCGAAACTTCCCGACGCCTAAAACGTTTTAATTACGATGCCGCTATCAACAACCGAGCTACCGGTAATCGTGTTGTTACGCGAACGCTTGAATTTTGAGACACTTGTAACAAAAAGAGTTTAAAATTAACCGAAAGTACCTGAAATTAGCGACAATTTTTAGCGCTGCGCAAAAAATAAAATTTGATTTCTGACGGACATGCGGCGGGGTCTTTTTTTTTTATTTTCCACTTTAGGATTTTCAAGTAGCGGAAAATCCGACGAACTATTAATCAAATTGGTGTGGCCTTAAAATGATAAACGCGGTCACATTCGCGCGGTAGTGCATTTATACTTTACGGCCTGCTGATAAATACAACAGCGGAATAATATGTAGTCCTATGACAGGAAGTTGTAGGATATATACATTCTATGTCGAGGTATTATTCTTTGTAATGTTACATAGAAGAAAATGTGCATTTAGAGACTAAAGTTCAATCATTCTTGTCTACCTCGTTTACCTGATGTCACGTGATTTTTCTACACTAACTAGAAACACCTGAATACCTGTGTTGACAAGCAGAATATTTACAATATACATGGTCGTCAATTGATCTTGATTGCGAATCATAAACATGGAAAAACATGGGGAAGAAAAATTCGTCCGATAAAAAAAGACGCTCGCAGAAATCTAAAAGGTCTGGCAAGCGTAAAGAAATCTCACCGCAATTAGGTAACTTTGAGAAAAAGTTGAAGTGCGCCGAATTAAACAGCAATTCAACGTCAGCAGATAGTGACGATACCAGTGTTTTGTATGATCCAAATAATAAGTTTTCACCACTGTCAGCAGCAAATATGAGTTACATTGAAAATCAGTCCCAGTGCCAGCTTCAATCTCAAACATGTGAGGGCACTAACAGTCAAAGCCTTATATCTGGGAGTAATACTGTACTAAATCACATTGTTATGACATCTATGAATCCACAACATGTGATGCTGCCACACCAACACTTCCTCGCTGGAATGTCAGCGCCACTGGCTATGTCATCTCCAGTCCCAAGTTCGGTCCAGTCTCAACATATTCAACCTTCAATTCTGTCAGATAACGATATATTAAGGCTATCCGAAGTCCTGAAAAGTGCTCTCAAGGAAGAAATTGAAACAATGGTCTCCCTACATATTGAAACAAACCTAAAACCGTTAAAACAGGAAATCCATCACTTGCAGCAAGAAAATGACAACTTAAAGATGGAGTTAAATGATATTCGAATGAGGCAGGATAGGTCCGAACAGTACGGCAGAAAATGCAATGCCCGTATTTGCAATTACACCTACAGCAAAGCTGAAAACACCGATGAAATCGTCCGCTCTATCGCTACAGATGTAGGTGTGACTATAGAGCCGCATGAAATTGATGTCTCCCACCGAACTGGGAAGGTCAAGGACAATAGACCAAGAGAAATAATTGTTAAATTCGCATCAGTGTCGTCAAAATCTAAATTCATGAAGTGTCGCAAACTGCTACGTGAAAAAAAGTCGGACATATTTATTTCCGAAGATCTAACTGACGCCAGGAACGGTCTATTCTTCAAATGTAGACAATTAAAGAAAGACAAAAGATCTGATGTGGAGAAGACTTGGACCTTTAATGGCAATGTCTTCATTAAACTCAAAGGTGTTGAAGACCCGGTGAAAATTCAAACTCCTGACGAATTGCAGAAGTACACTCCGTAATCAGATAAGAAACATTACTTCGCTGTATGTATATACAGCGAGTCATTGTTATAAACAGACTGGTCACCATCTTATACTTATTTTGAATTTCAGAATGCAGTAAACTCCGCTTATAACGTACTCATCGGGACCTATCAAATTTGTTCCTTATATCCGGAGTTCCTTATATCCGTATATCGAAAAAGTTTTTTATATACGATGTATATATATCAAACTAAAATATATATCAAACAAGTATTTTTCAAAGTCACATGTAAACAAATCCGAACGATCATTTTATAGTTCGATATGTACGACCATTTTACTGTACATTTTTCATTGTTGGGCCAAGAAATATTGATCCTTATATCCGAAGTTTCCTTATAACCGGAGTACGATATAACCGTATATTTTTACATTAAACAAAGAAGGGAAAAATCGGGCCAAAAGAAACAACTGTTCCTTATATCCGTATATCGAACAAGTTTTTTATATACGATGTATATATATCAAACTAAAATATATATCAAACAAGTATTTTTCATAGTCACATGTAAATAAATCCGAACGATCATTTTATAGTTCGATATATACGACCATTTTTCTGTACATTTTTCACTGTTGGGCCAGGAAATATTGATCCATATATCCGAAGTTTCCTTATAACCGGAGTACGATAAAACCGTATATTTTTACATTAAACAAAGAAGGGAAAAATCGGGCCAAAAAAAACAAAACAACAACTGTTCCTTATATCTGAAGTTACGATATAACCGGAGCCGATGTAAACGGAGTTTACTGTATTGTTGAATCGAGAGGTGAGAATGTATTTGTTCCACCAGGAGCATTAGCATATTGAAAATAAGCATTTTTTTCTGTTTCTCACTGTATTCGAATTTATATATAATGCCAATTAATTGGCTTGTGTGGAAAAAGTGTAATTTTCTGTTTGCTGTTTATGTATTTTGCATCTAACCTTTTAGTACAATTTTAGAGTCTTTTCGCGCTTGTAAACTGGGTACTATTATTAGACCACTTAGGGTACAGTGCATTCGGGAAAGACCATCCTATTGTACCGCTGCCGCAAAGTACCCATTGTATTGCATGTATATTCCTCAAGTCATGCAACCGCGTAATACAGAATACTATTCAAACATTTAACTAACAGGCGAAGATACAAATAAATTAACTTGTATTGATGTAAATCATCAAGTAGAAGTTAGTAGCAACTAAATTTTGCGAGTATTGTATAAGATTTATTTGCGCAAATGTATGCAAGATATTATAACAAGCTTACTTTTGAATGGAAAATATAAACCGATATTTTTACCAGTTAATCAATTGGCGATATAGATTGTATGCTTGTAGCAAGGGAGAGAACTTCGTTTCAATTATTTAACTAACCTATCTCGATTATCTTTCTCTTGATGTGTTCCCACGAAGACGTCCACAGTTTGGATATGTCTTAAGTTTTTGTTATGTTTTTTGTTTTGCTTCTCTTTGTTTGTTCTTTGAATGCTGGCCGCATCTTTGATAGGGGCTCTTTATCAGGTTTTGTCATGAACACAGGAATAACTTAATGAGTATTGATATAATGTTATACAGGGTAAGAGCAGGCTTTTTGAAGGTGATACATAATAGTCTTAAAGGGATTCAGAAATTTTCACTTTTTGATTTTTTGTGTTTTCTTTTCATAATTTTACTTTGTTGCGGAGACATTCATCCTAACCCAGGTCCTAGTACCATATCATCGACAGAGTCGCTGACTGAGGAATTCTCAGATAATATGTCTCAACTTATTAGCAATAATCTTTCAATAGTGCACTACAATGTACAAAGTTTTTACCGAAAGAAAGAGATCTTATGGGCAGAATTAAACAAATTCGATATTCTTGCATTTACGGAAACATGGCTGCGTCCAGAAGTAGAGACTGATGATTTACTTTTTGAAAATTATTTTAAACCGTTTCGAAAAGACAGACAAACTGATCCGCATGGCGGTATCCTTGTATATGTTAAGGACCATATACCTGCAGTAAGGCGTAACGACCTTGAAATACAAGGACTTGAATGCATTTGGATCGAACTAAAATTAAAAAATGAAAAAATTCTTTTAGGTACATTTTACCGACCGCCGAATGCATCTCCCCTCGTCTACGAAAACATTGAGATTTCAATCGATTGTGCAAGGAATACAAACATAAATGATATAGTGATCATAGGCGATTTGAATTTTGATATGCTAAAAACTAGTTCCGCAAATAAAATAGACAGAATCTGTATACAACATGGACTGACGCAAATGATTAATGACCCAACTCATTTTACTGAAAATTCCAATTCCTTAATTGATCTAGTGCTGGTATCGTCAGTAAATCGTGTAGTTTTCAATTGTGTTGGTGAACCATTTTTGGGCCAAGAAACGAGGATTCATTGTCCAACATTCTGCTGCTTAAATTTTCATAAATACAAAAGGAAATCATTCAAACGTAAAATATGGCAGTTTGAAAGTGGTGACTATGATAAGCTTCGTCAAGTCATTTCTTTATTCAATTGGGATTCTCTATACCACGACGACATTGATATTCATGCTTGTAATGTAACTAAACAGATCTTAACCCTCTCTGAGCGTTCCATTCAAAATAAAATCATAACAGTTCGTCAAAAAGATCCGCCATGGATGCACAATGAAATAAGGAAGTCAATTAGAAAACGTAAAAGAGCTTATAATAGGGCTATGAAGACTAATATTACACAGCACTGGACTATTTACAAACAAATTAGAAATAAGACAATCAATTTAATTCGAAACGCAAAGGCCAAACTCTATGAAAATCTAGCTAGTAAACTTAAAACAGAAAATCTGTCATCTGCTGATTATTGGAAAACTTTAAAGAATTTTATTAAACCCCATTCTCAAAATCCTACTGCGTCACTGCTAAGAAACGAGAACAAATCTTTCACGACCGAATTGGAAAAAGCCAATGCTTTCAATAACTACTTCCAGAGTCAAACTTTTCTTGATGATAGTAATAAACATTTACCCACTGAGGTACCTACAACAAACAATACTATCGAAAATATCATATTTCAACCGAGTGAAGTGACACTGTTTTTAAAAAGTTTAAAAAGTGGTAAAGCTGTAGGACCCGATGACATAAATAATAGAATACTAAGGGAAACAGCAGATGAATTAGGAAGCCCCTTGTCCTCACTTTTTAATCACTCATTGTCAACACGTAAAGTTCCATCTGAATGGAAGTTAGCGCATGT
This sequence comes from Saxidomus purpurata, assembly GCA_022818135.1. Classification (NCBI taxonomy): domain Eukaryota; kingdom Metazoa; phylum Mollusca; class Bivalvia; order Venerida; family Veneridae; genus Saxidomus; species Saxidomus purpurata. Next base: position 16,158,134 of record JAFMSR010000006.1, on the reverse strand, counting down.
TTGTCCAGTTTATAAAAAGTCTGACCCACAAGAGATATCCAACTACAGACCAATTTCATTATTAAGTGCTCTAAGTAAAGTAATGGAAAAAATAATCCATAAGCATATGTTTAATTTTTTCAAAGATAATAACGTTATTACCTCTTTACAATCTTGTTTTGTTCCTAAAGACTCTACAGTTAATCAACTCACTTCAATATATAATACATTTTGTCAAGCCTTGGATGAAGGCAAAGAGGTCAGAGCCGTTTTCTGTGATATATCAAAGGCCTTTGACCGTGTATGGCATAAGGGTCTTCTATACAAATTACAAAATAATGGCATCTCAAGAAATCTCCTATCGTGGTTAACAGATTATTTATCCAATCGAAAACAAAAAGTATTCTACTCTGGCACTTTCTCTGACACGGTAACCATTTCAGCAGGCGTACCACAAGGATCCATTCTTGGACCTCTGCTATTCGTAATTTACATAAATGACATTATTAAAGATATTTGTTCAACAATCCGCTTGTTTGCCGATGATACGTCTCTGTACCTTATTGTTGATGACCCAATCATTGCATCTCAAACTATAAATAATGACCTTGACAAAATCCAATCTTGGGCAAATAAATGGTTAGTTACGTTCAACCCAAATAAAACTGAAACAATACTGATATCAAGAAAAATTAATAAGCCTATCCATCCTCCAATAAGTATGTGCAATACTAAAATTAAAGAAGTAGAGAGTCACAGACATTTAGGTATACACCTTTCTAATAATTGTTCGTGGCATGAACATGTAACATACATAAAACAGAAAGCATGGAATCGAGTTAATGCAATGAAGAAACTCAAATTCGTACTGGATCGGAAATCCCTCAAAATAATTTATACATCTTTTGTTAGACCAATACTTGAATACGCGGATGTCGTGTGGGATAATATTAACCAATATGAAATAAACGAACTTGAACAAATTCAGTTAGAGGCACTAAGAGTAATCAGTGGCTGTACTAAATTAGTATCTATTGCTAAATTGTATCAGGAAACTTGCTTCGAACCTCTTCAAATTAGACGTCACAAACACAAGCTGACGTTGTTTTATAAAATGAACAACGGCTTGACACCGTTGTACCTAACTCAACTTATTCCAGAAAGAATTAACGATGCCACACGATATAACTTAAGAAATTCAAATGATCTTCGAAATGTGCAGTGTAACACTCAACTTTATGCAAAATCATTTCTTCCATCAACCATTCGCGAATGGAACCAATTGTCCGCAGAAATAAAAAATTCCGAATCAATTTCGTCCTTTAAAAAAAATATCAATAGTAACCTTCAACACGTGCCTTTGCAATTTTACACCGGAGAAAGAGTAGCGTCGATTCAACATGCGAGACTGAGAACACACTGTAGTTCTTTAAATGAACATTTGTTCACCAAGAATATTATCGAAAATCCACTATGCCATTGCGGTGAAGTTGAAAGTACCGCACACTTTCTATTTGTATGTCCTCGGTATATAGGACACAGGCGAACATTATTGGCCAAAGTCCAAGCATTAACGGAACCTACCATTGAGACATTACTTTTCGGGGACATCAGTCTTTCTTTGGAGAACAACAAATATATATTTAAAGCAACCCAAGAATACATAACAAAATCTAAACGCTTCTCTCAGTAAATATTACTGATGTTAAATATACACTATATGTACTTATTTTACTATTGCCTATTCCCTTTATTGTTGTTGCCTATTCTCTTTGTTCTCTTTGTTTTTGCCTTCTCTTAACCCAGTATATAAGAGCCTATATCGGAATGCGACCGGCCTTTGTTTCAGCCAGGGAGAGGCACTATAACGTGTATTGGATTAAATTAAACTTAATTCATTATACATTCTCAATCCTAAAACACCGTTTTTCTTTGTTTCATTTTTCAGTTTTCGAATACAATCCAGGAAATATGTCTCTTACGTAACTATATCATGTCTAATTTCAGGAGAGAGATTACAAAAGTTGCTTCAACTTACTTCTCAATCCTGTATATGTATTTGACAATCGAATCTATGTTTATATGATACACAAAATTGAAATAAATACTGTTTAAACTAAAACTAAAAGCGTTGCTAAGAGAATTCATATAAACTTTGACAACAGAAAAAACAGCACAAATGTGCATTAATTTAAAAACAAATTAAGAGAACAATTCTTACCTCAGATCAGATCTGGTGCAGTCTGATTAATACCAACCTCCCAAAGAATTTTACCATCATAGCATTTCAAAATGATTGAAACTAATCAAATGTTGTTAAACATCTAAAACATTATATAAGATTATTTACACAAATACAATTAGCGACGGTCTTAAATTTTGCAACAGGTTTTGGCAATAGATCTTATTAACATTGGGTTTGTAAATAAGAGTTTCAGCTGTTCATATTCCGACAAATTCTTGAAACTTTCATCGCCTTTTACTACACAATTGAAAAGAGACTCCCTTAAATCATCATACATGGGACGTTTCTAAATAACATGGTTCTCATCTTCCACATTATTTGGACAGAATGGGCAAGCTCTACATTTTCAACCTGTAAATTTTCATATCTACCAGTCTCTAATCTCTATGCGTATTAATGCAACACCGCACTGAAATTTACATAAGGCAGACATATGTTTTCTCGGCAAAATAATATTACAATATTCCTCAGCAATAAATTCTGATTTTAATGTACAATATGTCCTCAATTTATTGTTGCCTTTACCCATATCACTAGTATTTCTATTGATACCGCTAAACCAATCATGAACATATCGAGGGTTCAAAGGTAAAAGGTGATAACTTCCATTTTCAACATTTTGAGAAAAACGCAAAAAACCTAAATTTTAGTAAAACTTTTATTTCTGAAAAATATACATACAAATTTTGATTGTTCTATATTTGTTGACTAATTTGAATCATATCTTGTAAATTTTACCTTGCTGGGTATAATTTGCAAACGATAAGAAGTGTTTGTTTGGAAATTATAAAATGAATAGTGGCATTTTACAGAGGTAAAAGGTTCTAAGTGTACTTAATTCCTGACTTACCACAATTTCAGAAAGGTAAAAGGTGATAATTGCACGTATAGCACCTTTTACCTTTGAAGTGGTATCATTGAAAGTTCTAGATAAATTGTGGTAAAAGGTGCACTTACTGCCTTTTACCTCTGTGAATTATAAATATGTTATAATTGTTGCGATATAATTATGTCACTGTTTGGTGCAATGTTCCCTAATGTCATTAAGAACATAAAACATTATAATAAACTAAAACTTGTACACAACCTAATGCTTCTCATTCATAGAAATATTTCCCAACTCAAAGTATTACTTTCTAACTACATGATTATTAGCTTATTAGAAAAATTCGAGCAAAAACCTCAGACACATTAAAGTTTTTTTATGGTTTTAATTGTACAGTGTAGTTGAAATACATGTATATATATTATCAAACTTTTGAGGTAAAACAAATACCAGTACTGTTGTACACCAGTAATGTTTGACAAAGTCAATTACTCAAAAACACCTCATTCAAATAAAGTTTCATATTTCAAAATTTAATTTTACACCGTTCATTAATATTATCAGACAGAACTTATCAATTCCAATGGCATGCTATTTACACAGATCTCTAATAGAATGATTGCCGGTTTGATAATATCAATCGTCCAACTGGATGGGGGAAGTATTGTTTCTAAATTTCATGAACTTCACACGTCCGTCGTCTTCACTAACAGAAGGTAACGGAAGTTTGTCCTTCACAGATTGCTGCAGGACAATGACTGATAGTATGATTCATATTCTTTTGGAATCGTCTCGGAAGCAACAAGTTACAACAGATCTGCCTTTTTTGCAGCGGATGTTGGAAGTTTTTCTATGTAAGCCTTTCGTGGCGCCTTGAGATATTTCTCTTTGCTTGCTCTTGTTCTGGATCAACCTTATTTCTTTGAAATCACTTGGCTAAAATCCATATTTCACAAAATACTTTGTCCACTGTCTTTACGAACTTGTATCCATTTTATATTCAGCTAATTAAAACGTTCCCCATAAACGTCGGTTTTCATGGAGCCAAAGTTCTGGTCTTTGTACCACTAACTTGTAGTCTGTGACAACGGTGTACTTTATGGGAACGACAATATATTTATAACTGTTTCCCATTGAGATGGAACATTTACTTTTGTTAGGCTTTTTGCATGCTCGATTGAAGCATGCATGGACTCGCATTTGTTTTCAGAATGGCCGCTTTCGAGAAACTTTCGATTTATGATTTTGATTTGGGGAATTTCTAAAAGACAGTGAACTAAGTAGCTTGTTACAAACTGATAGTGATTTTGTCCGCCGCACGTATCACTGTATAGTGGCACTTCTTCAATACCAGACGTCTTACTTGCAACAGAATTCACATACATGAACACACACGTTCCTACTTTGCATGAGCCTCGTTGCGCTTGCGTCTCGTCTCACAGTTAACATGACCCATTTCCATTCCCAAGATCAAAGAATGACAATTTATAACAACACAGTTTTCTCTTGTAATAAAGTTCTCCGATTAAACTGCATGATGTTGTGAGTACAGCCTGGGGGTCAAATGCTGACGCAGAAAATGTTGAATCTTTCTTTGCTCTTTCTTTATCACTTTCTTTCTCTTTTCTGGCCTTTGTTTTCCTTTCTTGATGTGCGTGGTATTTTGTTTTTGTTGCATCATCTAGTTTATCTTCCATCTTTAAAGTGTCATACTGATTACAGACTGGACATTGATCTTTCTTTGTGTGAAAAAAAGATAAGTTGTACACTGTACAAAAAAATTCTGTACAAAGCCTCTGAAACACAGCTTCTGTTTTGTTCTTTGCACTTTTTTTCATAAAGTAAGTACATTCGCCTTATACTTAAATCTTGTGTTAAACACTTCCTATTGAAGTCTTTTTTTGTGTAGTGAGAATCAACAGTTGGAAAGCTTTCAATATGCTTTTTTACAAATGATCTGTGGTATTGTATGGTTTTATTTCCAGGCACTGCTTTCCCTCTCTTGTCATTTCCAACAAATAGCCCCGATGACTTCTGTTTAGATAAACAAATAGCCGAGAAATTTCATGGGAAAAAGAGATAGCAGATAGTGCACTGTGGATTGTATGAATGTAATATTCTGTCAGTGGTAAAAGGTAATAAAATCAGATATTATTTTTTCCACCACAGATTCTTCGGCAACTGTCAAATGGAGGGTAATAAGTACACTTATAACCTTTTACCTCTACAAAATTTGTTGAAAAGAAGTTATCACAAAATACCCCTTTGATTTTTGCCCAAAAAAGGACTGAAGTTTACTTCAAATTTTTTGCCAGATATAAAGGACACTAAGTACATTTGAAAAATCACAAAATGTCATTTTCGGCCAAAATGGCAGTTATCACCTTTTACCTTTGAACCCTCGATATTTTTCCGTAATACATTTCTCAATTTTACCAACAACATATGACTTAGACATATAACTCTGAATATTATATGTAACATTAAGCTCTTGAAATTTCTGTTTCACATAGTAAAACCAATTCTTACACCTTAGTTTAGAACTAGCCCAGACGGCAATCCGTCTATTACTCCAGTTATTGCGGTGTTACACGGACGGCCCATAAAAATTCGCGTCAGTTTTCGCCTGACGGATCACAGTAGGAGTTCAGGCAATCTCCCCAGCAAGAGCCAAATTAGGGGGATATCTCCCTACTCCCAAATAGAACCGCATGGCTCTTTTTTGAACAGCATCAATGCAGGAAAATGACCTGTACCAAATGGCTGAACCATAACTGATAACCGGTCACACTACAGCATCGTTGAGCCTTGTGAACATGTCATATGGAAACCCGCCCATCAATTTGCATTTGGCAATGACCAGAACAAGTGCACGCCTTGCACTTTGTGCCACAGCTTTAACCATAACATTTAAATCCAGATGCTCATGTATTACCAAACCAAGGTAGGTATATCTATCTACTATTTTAAGTGTGTCATTACCACACGTAACAACCTGATCTGTTCTTGAACAACTAGGTGGACTAAAACGTTTAATATTACTTTTAGAGTTATCAATGTTCATATCATTTACATTGCACTAATCATGTAATGCATTCAACAGTCTTTTCAGATCAGTAGCATATTTTCTGCTAATAATACAATGTCATCTGCATATAGTAAGATGCATAAAAGTTCATCACCAATTTCAACACCTATGTCTAAAGATTTAAGAAATACAGCTAGATCATTAATATACAAATTGAATAATAAAGGTGACGAAATACATCCTTGTCTTAAGCCTAATTTAACATCAAACCATTCAGTAGAAAAACAATTTACTCTAATTGAAGCAGAAACTGTGGTATATAGAGATTTTGTAGCATTTTCCATTTTTCCATTCATACTACATGTAGTTTTACATAATCTATTCCATAATTTACTCTTATTTATAAAATTGTATGCCTTACGAAAATCTATAAAGTCGATTGTTTCAATTTATTTCATAGTATCCCTACATTACACAAAGACGAAACTTGGTTTATTGTACAACGCTTTTTCCTAAATTCATTTTGTTCATCCACCAAAATTCCATTGCATTCTACCCAATCACTTAATCTTTCATTCAAAACAGAACAATATAATTTATACATTGCTGATGCAAGAGTTATTCCTCTATAAGACATGGTATCTCTAGGATCAGAAGCTGAAGATTTTGGAATATCATTTATAGATCACGATGAGCTATACATAGCACGGAACACGCAGCGAACCTCGTCATATTAACATGCACATTCGAATGTCCAATGTCCCTCGAATGTACATAGCAAAAATGTACATATGACACTTAACATTTTCTAACCCTATACCATCGTTACACCATGAAATGGACCCAAAAACAGTAACAAGTAGTGATTATAATGTATCTTTTTATAAGTTTTATTCATCAAAATTGCAGACATGCAAACTTCCGTATACGTTGATTTTGACCTTTACATTCATGGCCCTCGAATGTACATGGCAAAATGAACATTGGACATTCAGATTTTCTATCCCTATACTGTCGCTATTCAACGAAATGCATTCGAAAAATAGTGATTTGAATGAATCTTTTTATAAGTTCTATTCATCAAAGATGTAGAAATGCGAACATCCGTGCGGGTTAATTTTGACCTGTACATTCGAATTTCCAATATCCTTCAAATGTACATTGTCTATTAAATTGTACATTGGACATTCAGATTTTCTATCTCTATGCCGTCGTTATACCACGAAATGGTCTCAAAAACATACAAAATAGTGATTATAATTTATCTTTTTATAAGTTCTTTTCCCCAAAATT